>CM038220.1:7681723-7878611 GCA_021442155.1 Cymbidium sinense | reverse complement strand
AAACCTAAAAAATAAACCTAAACCCTAAACTAAACCTAAAAAAAACTAAAAATAAAATAAAAAAAATAAACTAAATAAATAAAAAATAAAATAAATAAAATAAATAAAATAAACAAATAAAAAAATAAACTAATAAAAAACCAAAACTAAAAAAAATAAACTAAATAAAAAAAATAAATAAACCTAAAATAAAAAAAATAAATAAAATCTAAACCCAAATAAACTAAATAATAAAAAAAAATCTAAATCTAAAAAAATAAATAAAATAATAAAAAATATAAATCTAAATCTAAAAAAAAATAACTAAGGTAAACCTAAACTAAACTAAAATAAACTAAAAAATTAAAATAAACTAAACTAAAATAAAAAATAAAATAAAACTAAAATAAATAGAAAAAATAAAATAAAAATTAAACAATAAATAAAAAATAAATTAAACCTAAACATAACTTAATTTTAGAAACCTAAACCTTAAATCCTAAAATAAACCCCAAAACTAAACTAAAACTAAACCCTAAACCTAAATAAAATTAAAAAATTAAAAAAACCTAAAACCTAAACCCTAAACCCTAAACTAAACCTAAACCCTAAACACCCTAGTCCTAAACACTAAACCTAAATCCTAAACCCTAAACCTAAATCCAAACCCTACACCCTAAACTCCTAAACCCTAAACCCTAACCCTAAGCTCTAAACCCTAAACCCTAAACCTAAACCTAAAGTAACTAAATAAATTAAAAAATAAACATAAATCATAAAATATAATAAACCTAAACCTAAACCTAAGAATGCTAAGAATTTCGACAAGAACTGCTCGGATCCCGCGTCTGGAGGCAAGGCGTAAGGCTGTGATTATCGTAATGGTGGTGGGAGGCCGGTGATTTGGAGGTGGTGGTCGAAGAAGTTGGTTATGGAGGAGAAGCGATGGGATTATAGCCATGGAGGATGGAGAGATCATATGATGGTGGATCCTACTGAGAGACTAGGTGGTTCTGGGAATTGGAGAAACCAAAGAACGTCCGATCCGACTTATGGAACTGTTTTTAGTAGAGACGGCTCTAGTATATGTCTTAATTTGTTCTATGTGTGCTCATTTTTTATCTATGTCATCGCTTGTGTCCTAGAAAACTTGGTATGTTACTTGGTTGATGAAATAAAAAAAAGAAATGTTGAATATGAATTTGTACTCTGTTAAAAAAAATGAAAAATAAAAAACCCTAAGCCGCAACTAAAACCTGAACCCTGGACCTAAAACATAAACCCTAAACCTAAAACCCTAAATCCTAAGAACCATAAACCCTTAACCTTAAACCCTAACCTAAAATTATAAACTCTAAACCTAAACCCTAAAACCTAAACCCTAAACCCTAAACCCTAAACCTAAACTAAAAAAATCTAAATAAATAAAATAAATAAATAAATCTAAACCAAAAAAAAATTTAAAAAAATAAAATAGAAAAATAAAATAAAATAAAAACCTAAACTAAAACCTAAACCTAAACCTAAACATTAAAAAAATAAAAAAAAAAATAAAATAAATAAAATAAAAAATAAAATTTAAACAAAAGTAAAAAACTAAAATACCTAAATAAAATAAAGGCTAATCTTAAAGTAAAGACAACTAAAAATAAAATTAAATAAAAACTAAATAAAATCCTAAACCTAAAAATAAAACCTAAAAATAAATATAAAAAACCTAAACCCTAAACCAAAAAAAAAACATAAACCTAAAATAAAAGTAAAATAAACATAAACCTAAACTAAAATAATCTAAACTAAAATAAATAAAACCTAAACCTAAAATAAACTAAACCTAACCCTAAACCAAAACCCTAAATAAAATAAAATAAATTAAAAATAAACCTAAACCTAAATTAAAAATTAAACCTAAAAATTAACCTAAAAACCTAAAACCTAAACCTAAAAAAATAATAAATAAACCTAAACCTATAAAAAAAAAATAAAACCAAAACTTAAAAAATAAAATAAAAATAAAACTAAACAAAGAATAAGCCTAACCCTAAACCTAAATTAAAATAAATAAACTTAAAATACATAAACTAAATAAAATAAAATAAAAATAAACCTAAATAAATAAAATAAAATATACCTATACCTACCAGTTTACTGAATTTTTTAAAAAAATAGGAAAACCTGTTTAAAAAAAAAACACTAAGATTAAACACTAAACCTTAAAACCCTAACCCATAAACCCTAAACCCTAAACCCTAAACCCTAAAACACTAAACCCTAAACCCTAAACCTTAAACCCCAAACCCTAAACCATAAAACCTACAACTCTAAAGCCGAAAGTCTACACCCCAAACCCTAACCCCTAAACCCTAAACCCCAAACCCTAAACCCTAAACCCTAAACCCTAAAAACCTAAAAACATAAAAATGAAAAAAAAATAAAAAACATAAACACGAATAAAATAAAAAAACAAAATAAAAAACCTAAACATAATCCCAACCATAAAAATAAAATAAAATAAAAAATAAAAACTAAAATAAATAAATAAATAAAAACACAAACTAAACTATAAATTAAAAAAACCTAAAGATAAAGAACTTATATTAAGTAAAAACTAAATGTAAAAAAAATAAACCTAAAAAATAAAATAAAATAAAAACTAAATAAAAATCTAAACCTAAAAAATAAACCTAAAAATAAGACCAAAAAATTAAAAAAATAAAAATAAACCTATACCCTAAACTAAAAAAAAAACCTTAAACTGAAAATAAACAAAATAAAATAAACCTAAACCTAAACTAAAATATGTAAAAATTAAACCTAAACCTAAAATAAACTAAACCTAAACCCTAAACTAAATAAAATAAAATAAACTAAAAATAAACTAAAACCTAAACTAAAAAATAAAACCTAAAAATAAACCTAAAATAAAAACCTAAAACCTAAACCTCAAAAAATAAAATAAAAAGCAAAACCTAAACTTAAAAATAAAAAATTAAACCTAAACCTAAAAAAATAAAGTAAAAATAAAACTAAACTAAAAAATACATAGAAACTTAAACTTAAACCTAAAAAATAAACTAAATTTAAAACATAAAGAAAAATAAATAAACCTAAAATAAATAAATTACACTAAGTAAAAATAAAAAATAAACCTAAATAAAAATAAAAAATAAATAAAGTAAAATAAATAAATAAAAACTAAATAAACTTAAACCTACTAGTTTACTTAATTTAAAATAAAAACCCTAAACCCAAAACCCAAAACCCTAAATACTAAACCATTAATCCTAAACCCTAAACCCAAAACCCAAAACCCTAAAACTACCCTAAAGGCCTAAAAAACCCTAAACCATAAACCCTAAACTAACCCTAAACCCTAAACCCTAAACCCCAAAGCATAACCCTAACCCTAAACCCTAAACCCTAAACCCTAAACCCTAAAACCCTATACCCTAAACCCTAAACTTAGTAACCTAAACTTAAGTCTAAACAAAACCTTAAACTTAAAACCTAAAACCCTAAACCCTAAACTTAAACTTAAACTAAATTAACCTAAACCCTAACTAAACTAAACCCTAAACCTAAAACTTAAAACTAAAAGCCTAAAGTTTAAACCCTAAACCTAAACTAACCTATAAGTGTTAACCTAAAGTCTAAACCCTAAGACATAAACCCTATATTTTAAACCCTAAACTTTACACCTAAAACCCTAAACCCTAAACCTTAAACCATAAAAACCCTAAACCCTAAACCCTAAACCATAAACCCTAAACCCTCAAAATCATAAACCCTAAAGCAAAACACTAAATTCTAAACACTAAACCTAAACTCAACCTAACTAAACTCTAATCCTTAAAACCCTTAACCCTAAAACCCAAAACCCTAAACCCTAAAAGCATAAACCCTAAACCCTAAAACTGAACCATAAACCCCAAATCCTAAACTTAAATCTAAAGTAACTAAATAAATTAAAAAATAAACCTAAACTTTAAAACCTCATAAACTTAAACCCTAATGGGCGTAATCTTTAGTAGAACATC
Source organism: Cymbidium sinense (assembly GCA_021442155.1). Taxonomy (NCBI): domain Eukaryota; kingdom Viridiplantae; phylum Streptophyta; class Magnoliopsida; order Asparagales; family Orchidaceae; genus Cymbidium; species Cymbidium sinense. The sequence continues at coordinate 7,874,595 of CM038220.1, read as the reverse complement.
ACCATCAACTAGGCTCAATCTAGATCCTGAAGGAGGTGAAGGTGATATCGCAGTGGTGCATCTAGAGGTGCTAGTGGATTGAGGTGGTGAAGCAATTATTATGAAGGTCGAATGAGCATGTAGGTTACAACCGGGTGGTGGTCGAGGGAGAGATCGGGATATGATGGTAAATCCCGCCACCGAGAGTGGTGGGTGGATGGGAATTAGAGAAATTGAAGAATGCTAGATCCGATCACCGCTTGAACTGTGGTCTTTACAAAGAGAGATGCCTCTAATTATCTAGGCTTTTGATTCGCTTTATGCATGCTCATTTTTTGATCTATGTCATCGCCAGGTCTTACAAACTCGTTACTTGGTTAATGAAATGAAAATAAGAAATATTGAATTTGAATTTGTTCTTTGTTAAATAAAACAAAAAATCCTAAACCATAAACTAAAACCAACCAACCAAAACCTAAACCCTAAACCCTAAACCCTAAACCATAAAACCTAAAGCCTAAACCCATAACCCTTAACCCAAAACCCTAAACCATAAACCCTAAATCCTAAACCCTAAACACTAAACCCTCATCTAACCCTAAGCCCTAAACCTTAAACCATAAAAAGCTAAAAAGTTAAACCTAAATTAAATAAAACTTAAAAATAAATAAAAAATAAACCTAAACTAAAATAAAATAAAATAATAAATTAAAATAAAAACAAAAACTAAAACCTAAACTAAAACCTAAGAAGAAAATTAAATAAAAATTAAAACTAAACTAAAATAAAATAAATAAAAACCTAAACTAAACTAAAAAAATTAAAAACCTCAATAAAATAAAAACTAAACCTAAAAGAAAAAAAATAAAATAAATAAAACTAAACAAAACCTAAACCTAAGAGAAATAAAATAAATAAAAACTAAACAAAAACCTAAACCTAAAAAATAAGCCTAAAAATAAATACAAAATGCAACCAAAACCCTAAATAAATAAAACCTAAACCTAAAATAAAATAAAATAAACCTAAACATAAAAAAAATAAACTGAAGTAAAATAAAAAAAAACATACACCTAAACCAAAGCCTAAAGGTAAACCCTAAATAAAATAAGATAAACTAAAATAAACCTAAACCTAAACTAAAAAATAAAACCCAAAATAAAAAATAAAACTTAAAATAAAAACCTAAAACCTAAACGTTAAAAAAAAAATAAACCCTAAACCTAAACCTAGAAATAAGAAATAAGACCTAAAGCAAAAAAATAAAATAAAATAAAAAAACTAAACTAAAAAAAATAATCCTAAACCTAAATCTAAAAGTAAACTAAATTAAAACCTAAACTAAAATAAATAAAGATATAAACTAAACTAAATAAAATAAATAAAATAAACCTAAACAAAATAAAAAATAAAATAAATCATAAATAAATTAAATAAGCTTAAACCTATGAGTTTGTTTAATTTAAAATAAAAATAAAATAAAAAATTTGAAAAAATAAAAAAAACACTAAAACCCTAATAAAACAAACCCTAAATCCTAAACCTAACCCTAAACCAACAACCCTAAAGCCTAAACCCTAAACCTTAAAACCTTGAACACTAAATCCTAAACGCTAAACCCTAAACTTAAACCCTAAAACCTCTAACCTTAAACCATAAACCCTAAACCCCAAACCTGAACCCGAAACCCTAAACATAAAAAATCTTGAAATTTATACCTAAACTAAATAAAACCTAAAAAAATATTAAAAAAACCTAAACCTAAATAAATAAATAAAATAAAATAAAATAAAAACCTAAAGTAAAACCTAAACCTAAACATACACCTTAACTTAAACGGAGAAAAAAATAAAATAAAAAAGAAAAACTAAACTTAAATAAGATAAATAAAAACCTAAACAAAACTAAAACAATAAACCTAAAAGTAAAAAAATAAAATAAAATAAAAATTAAAATAAACCTAAAATAAAATAAAATAAAAACTAAATAAAAACCTAAACCTAAAAAATAAACCTAAAAATAAAACTTAAAAATAAATTAAAAATCAAATCTAAACCCTAAACTAAAAAAACCTACACCAAAAATAAACAAAGCAAAATAAACCTTAACCTAAATAAAAATAAACTAAACTAAAATAAATAAAACCTAAACCTAAACCTAAAATAAACTAAACCTAAACCCTAAACTAAATAAAATAAAATAATCTAAAAAATAAAACCTAAAATAACCTAAAATAAAAACCTAAAACCTAAACCTAAAATAAAAAAAAAACCTCCTAAACCTAAAAATAAAAAATAAATCTTAAACATAAAAGAAAAATTAAAAATAAAACTAAACTAAAAAAAAAAAAAAACCTAAACCTAAACTAAAAAAATAAACTAAAATAAAAAACCTAAACTAAAATAAATAAACCTAAAATAAATAAACTAAATTAAATAAAAATATAAATAAACTTAAATAAAAATAAAAATAAAATTAACTAAAATAAAAAAATAAACAAAATAAACTTAAACCTACCTGTTTATTTAATTTATAAAAAAATCCTAAACTCTAAACCCTAAACCCTAAACCTTAAACCGTAAACCCTAATCACTAAACCTTAAAACCTACAACCCTAAACCCTAAACTCTAAACTACAAACCCTAAACCCTAAACCCTAAACCCTAATCCCCAAACCCTAAAAACCAAAAAAAAAACCTATACATAAACTAAATAAAACCTAAAAAAATAAATAAATAAAAACCTAAACCTAAATATAATAAAATAAAATAGAATAGAATAAAAATCTAAACTAAAACCTAAACCTAAACCTAAACATAAAAAAAAACTAAACTAAAATAAAATAAATAAAAACCTAAACAAAACTAAAAAATAAGATAAGCCTAAAAATACAAAAACTAAATAAAATCAAAACTAAATGTAAAATAAAAGTAAAATAAAATAAAAACTAAACAAAAACCTAAACCTAAACCCTAAACTAAAAAAAACTTAAACATAAAATAAATAAATTAAAATAAACCTTAACCTAAACTAAAATAAACTAAACTAAAATAAACAAAACCTAAACCTAAAATAAACTAAACCTAAATGCTAAACTAAATAAAATAAAATACACTAAAAAATAAAACCTAAAAATAAACCTAAAATAAAAACCTAAACCTAAAATAAAAAAATAAAAACCTAAACCTAAAAATAAAAAGTAAAACCTAAACATAAAATATAAAATAAAAATAAAACTAAACTAAAAAATATGCTTAAACCTAAATCTAAACCTAAAATATAAGCTAAAATGAAAAACCTAAACTAAAATAAATAAACTAAATTAAGTAAAAATAAAAATAGACCTAAATAAAAATAAAAAATAAAATAAAGTAAAATAAAAAAATAAATTAAATAAACTAAATAAACTTAAACCTATCAGTTTACTTAATTCTAAAAAATATTCTAAACCCTAAACCCTAAACCCTAAATCCTAATCCCTAAACATAAAAATTAAACCTAAACACTAATCCCTAAAAAAATCATAAAACCTAAACCCTAAAGTAACCCTAAATAATAAACCCTAAACCTTGAACCTTAAATCCTAAACCCTAAACCCTAACCCTAAAACCCTAAACCCTAAATCCTAAAGGCATAAAACCTAAAACCCTAAACCGTAAACCATAAACCCTAAACCCTAACCCTAAACATAAACCTAAAGTTACTTAATAAATTAAAAAATAAACCTAAACCCTAAAACCTAATAAACCTAAACCCTAAGAATGGGCAGAACCTTGACGGCAGAACATCATCACAACTGTTCGCAGATCCGCTGGAGGCGAATGGGAAGGCAAAGGAGGTGGTTCTGATGGGAACTGGAAAAACTAAAGAACGGTTGATCCTATCTGCTACTTATGAAACTGTGTCTATACAATAGAGATGGTTCTACTTACCTAGTGATTTTGATTTACTCTATGGGTGCTCATTTTTTATCTTTGTCATCGCTTATCTTAGAAAACTTGGGATGCTACTTGGTGGATAAAATTGAAAAGAAAAAATGTTGAATCTGAATTTGTTCTCTGTTAAAAAAAAACCTTAAACCCTAAACCTAAAACCTAAACCCTAAACTCTAAACCTCAAACCCTAAACCCTAAACTAACCCTAAGTCCTAAATCCTAAAGCTAAAAACCTAAACCTAAGCTAAATAAAATTGAAAAATAAAACAAATAAAAAAACCTAAACAAAATTACCAAAATAAAATCAAATAAATGTCAAAACTAAAACTAAAACCTAAACCTAAACTTAAAAAGAAAATAAAATAAAAAATAAAACTAAACTAAAATAAAATAAATGAAAAATTAAACTAAACCTAAAAATAAAATACCAAAATTAAATAAAAACTAAACCTAAAATAAAATTAAAATAAACCTAAATTAAAAAAAAATGAAATAGAAACCTAAACCTAAAAAATAAACCTAAACTTAAATAATAAATAAAACCTAAACCCTAAGCCAAAAAAAAAAAAAATCTAAACCTAAAGTAAAAATAAACAAAATAAAATAAACCTAAATTAAAATAATATAAAATAAAATAAATAAAAATTAAACGTAAACCTAAAATAAACTTTAACCATGTACTAAATAAAAAAAATAAAATATATACCTAAACCTAAACTAAAAATAAAACCTAAAAAGAAACTTAAAAAAACCAAAAACTTAAACCTAAACAAAAAAAATAAAATAAAACCTAAAAAATAAAAATAAAAAATAAAACCCAAACCTAAAAGATAAATAAAAATAAAACTCAACTAAAAAATAAACCCAAATTTAAAAGATAAACTAAAAAAATAACCTAAACTAAAATAAATAAATCTAAAAGAAATAAACTAAACTAAATATAAATATAAAATAAACCTAAATTAAAAAGAAAAATTAAAATAAAGTCAAATAAATAAAAAATAAACTAAATAAACCTAAACCTACTAGTTTGCTTAATTTTAAAAAAAATTTGTAAACCCAAAATCCTAAACCTTAAGCCCTAAACCCTAAAACTATCCCTAAACCCAAACCCTAAACTTACAAAGCTAAACATACAACCAAAAACCCTAAACCCTAAACCATAAACCTTAAATCCTAAACCCTAAACCCTAAACCCTAAGCCCTAAAATTCTAAACCCTAAACCCTAAACCATAAACCCTAAATCCTTAAACCCTAACCCCTAAACCCTAAACCCTAAAACCTATAACCCTAAACTTAAACCCCAAAATCTAAACCCTAAATCCTAAGCCCTAAACTAACCCTAAACACTAAACCCCAAACCAACCCTAAACCCTAAGAATGGGCGTAACCTTGATGGTAGAACATCACCTAACTAGCTCCTAGATCTAGTAGTGAGGTGAAGGCAGAGGTGGTTATCATGGTGGGGATCCTGAGGTGCCGGATATGGTGGTTATGGATGCAAGATGAGAGACCCAGATTATGGCCATGGTGGTGGAGGAAGAAGAGATTAGGGATATGATGGCATCCTCTTCTCAAGAGAGTTTTAATGGAACCGAAAAGTTGAAGAATTCGATCCGACTACCGCTATGGAATAATGTATTTATAGTAGAGCTCTACTTATCTAGGGTTTTTATTTGCTCTATGGGTTCTCATTTTTTTCAATGTCATCGCTTGTCTTAAAAAATGTTACTTGGTTGATTAAATCAAAAAGAATAAATATTGAATATGAATTTCTTCTTTGTTAAAAATAAAACCTTAAACCCTAAACTAAAACTTAAACCCTAAACCTAAAACCTAAACCCTAAACACTAAACCCTAAACCTTAAACCCTAAACACTAAACATTAAAACACTAAACCCTAAACCCTAAACCCTAAACCCTAAAACCATAAACTCTAATTGCTAAACCCAAATTAAAACCTAAACCCTAAACCCTAAACCCTAATCCCTAAGCAAACCCTAAACCCTAAATCTTAAACTAACCTTAAACCTTGAATAAATATGTCATTAGGAGTAGATCTAAAGAATGACCTAATCCTAATATAGTTATGGTAGCTAAAGAAAATGTCTTCAAGAGACTTTCTCTTGACTATTAGAGATTTGATTACCCTATTATAATACCATATATTGTAGTATAATGTGTCATCATATATTTGAGCATGTAGTGATGTGTTTGGATGTTATAAGATGTTTTGAAATGTTTTAGTATATTATGGTGTGCCTATAGTCTATATTAATATAAATCATAAAAATATTAATTTAATAAATCAGATGATGAAGTTTGCTAAATTTGAATTGGGAATTAGGTTGTAGTACCAAAGGTGTGCTTCACCACCAGTAGTCTAAAAAGTAAGACTTTATGTTCAAAATAAATATTATATGTTGTAGCATCATAAGCGAGACTTTAAAATGGTGGAATTTGGTCAAAATCATAATAGGTAGAGCATGGCAACACAATATATTATTTCAACTTAAAATATGTAAGTGATACAACTAAAATCTATAATTTTTAATTATTTAGAATAATTTTATGATTTTGTATCTTAAGCAATCCATTGTGATGTGATATGCAATATAATATAATATAATATTTCATAATGTATTATAATATAGAATGACATAACATAGTGTGTCATGCATTATAGCATATTGTGCATTACTACGTTGCTATTTTAGCATATTTTAGTTTGTTATAATATGATGTAGTAGAGTTTGTATTGGTATAATTCATAAAGTACCGATTAATAGGTCGAGATGATGGGATTTGGCCAAATTTAAGGTAAGATTTAGGGAACATCATTGTGCTATGTGTGTCATTTAATGAAAAGAATTTAATTTTGCATCCAAATAAATGTTCACTTTTCAACCAAATTTTATAAATTTTTTTGCTTAAAGTGATTCATTTTAAGGTCTAATGTAAGATAATATATTATATGAAAGCATATTAAAATATAATGTTATAAAAAATATATTCATATATATATATATATATATATATATATATATATATTAATATGGTGGTGTGTTACTAAGTTATTGTACATTTTAGCATGTTTTTCTTTTGCTATAATACATTGGGTCAAAACTCACAAAATGTTAATTTGAAGGTCGAGATGGAAGAATTAGGCCAAATTCGGGAACACACAGACCAACATTAAAATTATGCTATTTTGTATTTCTAATAGAAAAAAATAACATTTTACAAAATGAACATTATTCATATTTTGAGAAAACTTTGTTATTTGTTCCAATTAAGTGATTCTAATGAGCAATGTTAGACAATATATTATATTATTGAAAATTATAATATAACATATATTATATTATAATATAGTGTGTTAATTCACACTATAATATCTTTAGCATGATATTATATAGTTAGAGCTTGAGCCATCACAAATCATAAAATGTTGATTATAATGTTAAGATGATGTAATTTGAATGAATACATTGTCGCTTTGGTTGAGTATTAAAGGTGCATGAGAAAAGAAATAGAATTTGATGAGGACATGGAGGGAGATCCAAGGAGATCACACATGCATTGGACATGACTTGTGAGTGGTGTTGAGGGCAAAAGAAGAAGAAAATCTAGGGATAAGGTTTGATTTTGATTTGATTATATGATTTATGGAAAGAAGATCGGTTGGGGATAAGAATCTATAATCCATTGAAGATTAAGATCGAATCATCTTTAATTTGTTTTATTTTAATTGATGTGGAGGCATATCTTCTAGAGATATGGGTTCGAGTCTACTAGGATCGTATATGAACCTTTCACTAGAGAAGCTTACATCAAATTGGGATTTGAGTTTCATTTCAGATTTATTTGGGGATGTATTCGCTAGGGATAAGAGTTCGCTGGATTTCTTTGATTTAGACTATTAGGGAGTTGGTTTAATTTGGCTCCAGGGAGGTTGGTTTTGAATTTGATTTAATTTCTTGACTTATTTATATATGATTTAACTAGTGAGAAGGTTATGATTTAACTCATTAGAGAAAAAAAGTTTAATTTAATCTAAGTTAATGTAGTCCATGTCAAAGATGGAGCCAGAGAAGTATATCGCCTTACCTTAGGTTACAAATCCAAAAGGATAGTCCACCAGGGGTAGAGCTACCAACCTAATGGGATGCCTTTCAAATGACTGCTAGTGTAAGGCATAACAAACTTACATCTTTGAAGTGAGGAACAACTGTGATCTCTAGTAGAATAACAAATCGAACTCAACTTAGGGGTGAGTGTGAGAATGCCACTGGGGGCTTATATGAACTCAAGAGTAGTTAGACGATTCCTATAGGGAGTTTTGTTGACACTTCCCTAAAGAGAGGATACCTGCTTAGTCAACGGTACCATCAGGGGTGTCCTCTTAATCTATGAGTGAATATATATTTTGTTTATATGTTTGCGTGGACCCTGTTTGTGTGCAAGAGAACACACTAAGAAGGGGCTATGTCAGCCTTGACCTATCTTAGATTTACTGGACCAATGGTAAATCTGCACATCCATGATGAATCTCCAACCATAGAGTGGTTACTTGAAAAGGGGAACTATCCAATGATAGTAACCTGTAGTGTCTTAATGGTGTCACAAAGGATGTGATCCAAATACGGCCATTAGAGGTGTCATTATATCCAAGCCTTGGAAAAGATTGCCATAGGTCATGGCCAACTCAAGGAGAAAGCTTAGTAGACTTACATCTACCTTGAGTGGTGTATTCTAAGCAGAACTAACCAACATGTATCCACATGAGTGGTCTATCATTGTAAGAACCAAAGAAACCTAAGGTGCCCGGTGCAGCAATGATCAACAGAAAGAAAGCTTGTAGGCTTACAACTTTCCAAGCATAATTGATCATCGGATCTATCATCGACAGACATATGCTATCCAACCAGAGAAACTACTGCTGGAGCCAGGGGGACCGACCTAGACTTGAAGCGGAGAGGGAAGTAGCCACTAGGGACTTATCTTAAACCTCAAATATACTTGACCAAGGCACAAAGGCTAATCCAAGAAGAAAGCATACTCACATCCTCTAAATGAAGCCAACATGAGGTAGCTTATTGCTAAGTAACCAAAACCAAGGTGTGTGCAAGTGGCAAGTAAAAGATAAAGTGTATGACTTACATCTTCCAAACCAAGAAGACCATCGAGGTGACACACTAAGGTAACGCGTTCAACCTAGAGCAAATGAAAGTGCCACTAGGGCGTTACCTCAACCAACTTAGAGAGCACGAGAGATGTGTTTATTTTATATATTTGTATAGTTTGTGTTTGTGTTGTGTCAAAGAAGGATAGGATGATGCTCGAAGTTCCTTACACCTACCATGTGTTTATTCTTCTTCTACTGCCATTTTCTGTAGTTGATTGTAGAATATCTTCAATCTATGTTGTGTCTATAGGCAAAGTTATTGATCTCGCTCTTGAATGCGCATACATCGATATAATTCATCAAGACACTCAAAAATATATACAATATGGTTCCTAAAAACAGCACATGATGAACCGTGATCCTCGAGCGTAAAATTGCCATTTGGAAAAGTGGTTAGTAGCAGTAAGATGAACTGATGACCCTTGGAAGAAGGAGGATCAATCACCCACTATGTTGGTACCCCAACACTGAATGGCCATGAGGCCAATGTACATGTAGATTGGGTGGTTGGTGTAGACCCCACTATGTATTTAACATTGGTGGCCTCAAGTGGTATCCATATAATCTTTGATCATCATGACCCAATAGTATCCTAGTCTCATTATCTTGGCTTTCATTTTCTACTGCATTTGTAGGCTCCACATAATTTGAGTGTATCAAAATTTTATGAGTTTCGGCTTGTCTAAACAACACATACATATCTAAAGACCATCTATAAGACACCATCCACAAGAGTGTAGGAAAGTTCTATCTTCATCTATGCTGATTCTCTCGAGGTTTTTATTTTAATTAAATCCATGAATGCCTCCAATCTAACTCCTCCCTTCTTGGTGATGGAAATCTCCTTCAAGAGAGTACTTTTGATGAGTTCAATATCAATAAGTGATAAGAATTGTCTATTTTGGACCTTTATTGATATGGACTCATCCTCTAGACATGCCAACTCCTTGGCAAGCTTAGCTCAAGATATACAATGATGTTCTCTCATCGTACATAACTCAATGGTGTACTTGTGATGGTAGTGAGAGGCTTTATAACCTTATAGGACCCAAATTTGGTTGATAACTCCGAGAATCTAAGATGTTGATGCTCGATGTTTAGAGTAACGCCTAACTCTACACCGCAATAGCCTCCATATCTAGCCATGTTGGTGCAAGGATTGGACAAATAATATGAGAATCTCATCACACTGTCCGAGTGAAGAGAACTATTCTACCCTTGCCTTTCCTAGAATACTATATTGTGGTTTTTTTCTTCTATAAGAGGATGGCCCACCATCAAAGTACATCTCCTAGCGATGAATGCTTGTATCCCCTAAGTTCATGATTTATTCATTGGGGAGATCATCAGTAAGTGGAAAGTCAATAGGAAGTGGGTGTGTTGTTAAGAAATCCATGTTGGTCGTCATGAGATATGGTGGAGATCTTAGAGATTAAGTTCACCTTATGAGCAAGCATGTAGTGTCATAGCTTTTGGGATGCAAAGAATAAAGCTAGGCAATGCTTCTCAATGGGTTTATAAATAGCCTTAGTAGGGATTATGACGCCGAGATAGTAGAGTGCATTTTTCTTCCTTCTCGTTTGGGCCACCAAAGCACCAAAGGAGTCATGTAACATAAGAAAAGTATGAGAGGCTTGCCGGATAAGGGTTGGTAGAACTGGTATGCCATCGTAATGCTTGTTGCCTTCAAGGCATGCTCACACTTGTCATCCTACTTGAACTTGACATCCTTTTGATAAGAGAGAATGGTTGACATCTTCTCGATAGTTGGATATAAAGCATCTTAGCCAACCAACCCTTGGAATGATCTGAGTTGAGTTAAACTTTTATGGGGTGGCATTTCAATTATCGCCTTGATCTTATCCGGATTGATGGTCAATAAACCCATGGAATTTCCTTGATGCTACTCCAAATGCATACTTCGGGGGGTTCATTTTGAGGTTAAATTGTCTTAACTGTTTGAAAAATACTCTCAAGTCAAAGAGATGGTCTTTCTTTTCTCTACTTTGAGCATGAGATCGACATAACACTGATGGATGATGAATGAGTTCATCAAGATTCCCCTAAAATAAAATACAAATCTAAAGTAAAACCTAAACCTAAACCTAAAAATAAAATAAAATAATGAAAATAAACTAAAATAAAATAACTAAAAACCTAAACTAAACTAAAATATAAAATAAATGAAATAAAAAAACTTAAATAAAATAAAACTAAATAAAATAAAAATAAAATAAAACTAAATAAAAAAACCTAAACCTAAAGTAAAATAAAATTAACATAAACCTAAACTAAAATAAACTAAACTAAAATAAACTAAACTAAAATAAATAAAACTAAACCTAAACTAAAATAAAATAAACTAAAATAAAACCTAAACTAAAAATAAACCTAAAATAAACTAAAATAAAACCAAAACCAAAACCTAAACTTAAAAAAAAATAAAATAAAAAAAAGCTAAACTAAACATAAAATAAAAAATAAAACCTAAACCCAAAAAAATAAAATAAAAATAAAACTCAACTAAAAAATAAGCCTAAACCTAAACCTTAACCTAAAAATTAAACTAAAATAAAAAACCTAAACTAAAATAAATAAACCTAAAATAAATAAATAAAAATAAATAAATAAAATAAAAATAAAATAAACTAATATAAATAAAAATAAACTAAATAAACCTAAACCTACTGATTACTTAAAAATCCTAAATAAATCTTAAACCTAAAAACCCTAAACCCTAAACTAAATAAACCTAAACCTGCAAGATTTTAAATTTAAAAAAAGTCATAAACCCTAAATCCTAAACCAACCCTAAACCTAAACCTAAACCCTAAACCCTAAACCCTAAAACTATAAACCTTAAACCTAAACCAAAACTAAATAAATCCTAATCCTAACCTAAAATCCTAAACTAAACCCTAAACAAAAAACCCTAAACCCTAAACCCTAAACCCTAACTCCTAAATCCTAAACCATAAACCCTAACCCTAAACCTAAACCCTAAACCTAAACCCAAACCCTAAACCTAAACCTAATGTAACTAAATAAATTAATAAATTTAATCCTACTAATAAGAAACCTAAACCCATAATGGATAGAACCTTGAAAACATCACAACCAAAGCTAGTCTAGATTTGGTGGTGAAGGCTAAAAGCTATCAGTGGTGGTGGGGGACTGAGGTGCTATGATATGGAGGTGGTGGAGTAGTGGTGGTTGGAGTGGGAGGAGCTAAGGACCATGGTGGTGAAATGAGAGATCATGGAGATGATGGGATCCTACTAGGGGCTAGAGTGGTTCTAATGGGAACTAGAGAAATAAGAATGATCAATCATCTTCTTATGGAACTTTACAAATAGTAATCTAGTGTTTAAGATTCACTCTATTTTTTTCATCTATGTTGTCCTTGTGTCTAAAACTTGGTGTGTTACTTGATGAAATAAAAAGAAGAAATGTTGAATCTAAATTTGTTCTCTATTAAAAAAATTAAAACCTTAAACACTAAATTAAAACCTAACCTAACCTTAAACCTAAACTTAAACCCAAAACCCTAACCAAAACCCTAAACTAAAAGCTCTAAACCCTAAACCAAAACCCTAAAACCCTAACCCTAATCCTAAACCCTAAAACAAACCATAAACCTAACCCTAAACCTAAACCCTAAACAACAAACCCTAAACCTTAAACCCTAAATCCTCAACTAACCCTAAACCCTAAACCCTAAACTAATCCTAAACCCTAAAAAGCTAAAAACCTAAACCTAAACTAAATAAAACCTAAAAAATAAAATAAACAAAAAACCTAAACCTAATAAAATAAAAATATAAATTAAAATAAAAACCTAAACTAAAACTAAACCAAACCTAAACCTAAACTAAGCCTAAAAAAGATAAAAAAATTTAAAATAAAAAAACTAAAATAAAATAAAATAAAATAACCTAAACTAAACTAAAATAAAAAAATATAAATAAAATAAAACTAAACCTAAAATATAAATAAATAACCTAAAAAATAAAAATAAAAACTAAATGAAAATAAAAACATAAAGAATAAACTAAAATAAAACCTAAAATAAATAAATAAAAAACCTAAACCTAAAATTAAAATAAATAAACCTAAACCTAAACTAAAATAAATAAACCTAAACTTAAATAAACTAAAACCTAAAATAAAATCTAAACCTAATAAACCTAACTAAACCTAAACTAAACTAAACTAAACTAAATTAAACTAAAACCTAAACAATCCTAAACTTAAACCTAAAACCTAAACTAAACTAAACAAACTTAAACCCAAACTAAACCTTAAACTATTAAACCTAAAACCCTAAACCTAAACTAATTAACCCTAAAAAAACCTAAAATGTTAAACCTAAATTAAACCCTAAAACCCTACAAAGCCTAAACCTTAAACTAACCTAAACCCTAAACCTAAGTTTAAACCCTAAACCTCTAAACAATAAAACTAAACTAACTAAACCCTAAACCCTCAAAACCCTAAACCCTAAAGCCAAAACACTAAACCCTAAACCCTAAACCCTAACCCTATACCCTAAACCCTAAAACCCTAAACCCTAAACCATAAACCCTAAACCTAAAACCTAAAACCTAAAAAACTATATAACCTAATAAAATAAATAAATAACCTAAAAATATAATAAAAAAAATAAATAAAATAAAATAAAACCTAAACTAAAACCTAAACCTAAACCTAAAACAAATAAAATAAAATAAAACCTAAAATAAAATGAAAAGCTAAACTAAACTAAAAATAAAAACCTAAAAAACCTAAAAAAAAAAATAAAGTAAAATAAAGTTAAAATAAAATAAACTTAAAATAAATTAAATTAAAAACTAAATAAAAGCTTAAACCTAAAATATGAACCGAAAAATAAAACCTAAAAATAAAAAAAATAAAACCTAAACTCTAAAATAAAAAAAAACTAAACCTAAAATTAAAAATCAAATAAAAAAAATAAAATAAACCAAAAACTAAACTAAAATAAATAAAACTTAAAGCTAAACCTAAAATAAACTAAACATAAACCTAAGCTAAATAAAATATAATAAACTAAAAATAAACCAAAACCTAAACTAAAAAATAAAACCTCAAAATACACCTAAAATAAAAACCTAAAACCTAAACCTAAAAAATAAAATAAAAACCAAAACCTAAACCTAAAAATAGAAAATAAAACCTAAACCTAAAAAAACAAAAATAAAACTCAACTAGAAAATAAACCTAAACCTAAAAAATAATCTAAAATAAAAACCTAAACCAAAATAAATAAACTTAAAAGAGCTAAACTAAATAAAAATTAAAATTAAAAGAAATTCAAATAAATAAAAAATAAACTAAATAAGCCTAAACCTACCAGTTTACTTAAATTTATATAAAATAACCCTAACCCTAAACCCTAAAGCTTAAACTCTTAGACGAACCCTAAACCCTAAACCCTAAACTTACAACCCTAAACCTACAGCCCCAAACCCTAAACCCTAAAACCTAAACCCTAAACCCTAAACTAAAGCCCAAAACCCTAAACCTTAAACCCTAAACCCTAAACCCTGAACCCTAAACCCTAAACCCTAAACTCTAAAACCTAAACCCAAAACCTTAAACCCTAAAACCTACAACCCTAAACCATAAACCCTAAACCCTAAGCCCTAATCCTTAAACTAACCATAAACCCTAAACTAACCCTAAATCCTAAGAATGGGCAGAACCTTGATGGTAGGAACATCACTATCAATCAAGTTTAATGGGGATCTGGTGGTGGGAAAAGCAAGTGAGGTTTATGGTGGACAGAGAAGGGGATGAGTATAAGGGAGGTTGGTAAATGGTGGGAATAAGAACTATATATGCTATGGAACTGTCTTTATAGGAGACGATTATACTTATCTAGGTTTTGATTTGCTCTATGGGTGCTCATTTTTATCTATGTCATCGCTTGTGTCTTAGAAAACTTGGGGTGCTACTTGGTTGATGAAATTGAAAAGAAGAAATGTTGAATCTGAATTTGTTCTCCAATAAAAAAACCTTAAACCATAAATTAAAATAGAAACTCTAAACCTAAAACCAAAACCCTAAACCCTAAACCTTAAAAACCCTAAATGCTAAACCCTAAACCCTAAACCCTAAAACCATAAACCCTAAACCCTAAAACCTATAATCTTAAACCCTAAACCTAAACCCCAAACCCTAAACCATAAACCATAAACCCTAAACTAACCCTAAA
The DNA here is from genome assembly GCA_021442155.1 of Cymbidium sinense. NCBI lineage: Eukaryota > Viridiplantae > Streptophyta > Magnoliopsida > Asparagales > Orchidaceae > Cymbidium > Cymbidium sinense. Next base: position 7,859,257 of record CM038220.1, on the reverse strand, counting down.
CCCTAAATGCTAAACTAACACTAAACCCTAAACCGTAAACCTTGAATAAAGATGTCATTAAGAGTAGATCTAAAGAATGACCTAATCCTAACATAGTTATGGTAGCTAAAGAAAATTTCTTCAAGAGACTTTCCCTTGACTATTAGATATTTGAATACCTTAAACCCAAACCCTAAATCATATTATATAATCATATATTATAGTATAATGTATCATCATATATTTGAGCATGTAATGATGTATTTTTGGATGTTCTATAATGTTTTGAAATGTTTTAGTATATTATGGTATTGTGCCCTATAGTCTATATTAATATAAATCATAAAAATATTGATTAAGTAAATCAGAAGATGAAATTTATAAATTTTGAATTGGGAATTAGGTCATAGTACCAAAGGTGTGCTACGCAACTTATAGTCTAAAAAGTAAGATTTTATGTTCAAAATAACTATTATATGTTGTAGCATAGTATAACATCATATATCATAATATATTGTTCTACATTTTAAATTTTATTTTAGTATTTTACAATCATGCAATGCCTACACTAGCATTATTTATAAAAATGTTGACTTAGACTTTAAAATGGTGGAATTTGGCCAAATTCATAATAGGTAGAGCATGATCATAATTTATTGTTTTAATTTAAAATATGTAAGTGATAACTAAAATATATAGTTTTTTATTATTTAGACTAATATTATGATTTTTTTATCTTAAATAGTCCCTCAGATGTGATATGGAATATATAATATATTATGTTATAGTGTATTATGATATAGGATGTAACATAGTGTAGCATCATGCATTATAGCATACCATTGTGTATTACTACTTGTTACCATATTTTAGTTTGTTATAGTATGATGTAGTAGAGTTTGTACTAGTATAGTTCATAAAAATACTAATTTATAGTCGAGATGATGGGATTTGGCCAAATTTAAGGTAACCTTTAGGGAACAACATTGGGGTGTGCTATGGTGAGTCATTTAATCAAAAGAATGGAATTTTCCATCCAAAATGAATGTTCATTTTTCAACTAAATTTTATAATTTTTTACTTTTGATTCATTTTAAGGTGTAATGTAAGATAATATATTATATGAAAGCATATTAAAATATAATGTACATAAAAATATAACTTCACATATATATGAATGTGGTGGTGTGTTACTAAATATTATTGTACATTTTAGTATGTTTTACGTTCGTTATAAAACATTGGTTCAAAACTAACGAAATTGTTAATTTGAAGGTTGAGATGGAAGAATTTGGCCAAATTCATGGCACACACCAAGAAGCAACACCAAAATTATGCTATTTTGTACCATTTCTAATTGAAACATAATAATTTTACATCCCAAATGAACATTATTCATATTTTTAGAGAATTTTGTTATTTGTTCCTTCTAAGTTATTCTAATGAAAATGTTAGACAATATATTATAGCAAATTATAATATAACATCATATATTATAATATAATATAGTGTGTTAATTCACACTATAATATGTTTAGCATGATATTATATAGTTAGTTTGAGCATGCACCATCATAAATCATAAAAGATTATAATGTTAAGATGATGTAATTTGAATGAATACATTGTTTTTTTGAAGTTATTAAAGGCATAAGAGAAAAAAAAAATAATATTTGATGAGAATTCCAAGGAAAGGACATGGAAAGAGAGGCTAGGGATCACATGCATTGGACATGACATGTGAGGGTCTGTCGAGGCATAGAAGAAGAAAAATTGTTGGGGATAAGGTTTAAATTTGATTTGATTATAAGATTTATGGAAAGAAGATCCACTGGGGATAAGAATCTATAATCTATCAGGGATTAAGATCGGATCGACTTTAATTTGTTTTATTTTAATTGATGTCGAGGCATATCGCTAGAGCTCGAAGTCCGCTAGGATCGTTTATGAACCTTCCACTAGGGATGCAAGTTTCAGATATCCATTGGGGATTTGGATTTGACTTTGATTTCATAGATTTGTTTGGGGATGTATCCACTAGGATAAGAGTTTGGTTGATTTCACTTTAGACTGGGAGTTGGTTTAATTTCCTCCATGGGAGGTTATTTTTGGATTTGATTTGACTTTTATATATATATGATTCCATTGGGAGAAGGGTGTGATTTAACTCCATGGGAAAAATTAGATTGGGTTTAATTTAACTGAAGTTAATCTATGGACCTCATGCAGTGGGGACCCACTAAGAAGGGGCTATATCAGCCTTGACCTACCTCTAGTTTACAAATCCAAAAGGATAGCCTATCGGCTACAAGGTAGAGCTTGCCAACCTAAGGGGTTGCCTTTTGGTATGCAACGACTATGCTAGGAAGAAGGTCTAGTAGACTTACATCATCCAAAGCAAGGAATAACCACTAGGATGACCTGTTGGATGCACAACAAATCAAACCTAGCCTAGGGAGACTACTGAGTGAATGTCGTTGAGGACTTATGTCAACGCAAAAGTAGTTAAGATTAATTTTATCGTAATATCATGTGATTTAATATGGTTTATTTGGTTTAGTTTGATTTTGAATGTAGGGCATATCCACTAGGGATGGAGCTCAGTGAAATTTGATAGATTTAATTTATGGACCATGTCGGTGTGTGATGGACCCAATGAGAAGGGGCTATATCCGACTTGTCCTATCTCAGATTTATAAATCCAAAGGGATAGTCTATTCACCATGGGATAGAGCTAGCCAACCTAAGGGTTTGTCTTTCGGTGTGCAATGGTTGTGCTAGAGATATACTTACTCTTCGGGAACAACTGCTAGGGTGACCTATTGGTAGCACAATAAATTGAACCTGACTTAGGGGAAACTAATGAGTGAATGTCTTTGGGGACTTATATCAACTCAAGAGTTAGTAGATGATTCTTATAGGGAGTTTTGCTAACACTACCCTAAAGATAAGATAACTTCTTGGGAAAAGGTACCGCTAGGGATGTCCTCCTAATCCACAAGTGAATATATATTTTGTTTATATGTTTGTGGACTCCGATGGAACATAAAAGAAGGCTATGTTACGACTCTCTCATTTACTAGACCAAGGGAGGACGGATTCTCCAACCATAAGGGTGGTTAATCAGAAAGGGGAAATTTCTAATCCGATAGTAACCCAGGTAGTGTCTAATGGGATCACAAAGAATGTGATCCAAATATAGTGCCCACATGGGAAGTGCAGCTAGGGGCATTATCCTGAGCCCTGAAAAATAAAGCCTATAGGATGGCCAACTTGAGAAAGTGTAGTAGACTTACATATGCCATGAGTGGTGTATCCTATGGTGTGAGAACCAACCAACCTAAGGTGTATCCATCAGCATGATTGGTGTATCCATCAACATAGAGAGAACCAACCAACCTAAGGTGCCCGTTGGTGTGCAATGATCAATCTAGAAAGAAAGTGTGTAGGCTTACAACTTTCCAAGCGAAACTGATCATCAGAATAGTCTATCACCAGTGGGATAAATGCTATCTAACCTAAAGAGACAACTAATTGGGAGCCCCGAGGAAGGATTGGACTCAGACTTGAAGTAATCAAGAGGGAAGGAGCCACTAGGGGACTTATCCTAAACCTCAAATATACTCAACCCAGTCAGTGTATGAAGGCTAATCCAAGAATAATGCATTGTAGACTCACATCCTCTTAAATGAAGCAACATGAGGTAGCTCAATAAGAAGGCCTACCAAACTAATAAGGTGATTATTGGTGTGTGTACATAAGTAAGGAAAGCAGCATACTTACATCCTTAAAGAAGAAGACCAGTGACACACTAAGTAGGGTAGACGTCAATCACCAGAGCAACCATCGAGTGAGTGCCTTTCATATCATCTTAACTCAAAGTAGTTCGAGACAAAATATATGTGTTTATTTTATATGTTTGTATTTGTTTTATGTCGATGAAGGATAGGACACTGCTCGAGTTCCTTACACTAACCCTAAACACATCATGGCAAATTCAGAAATAAGAATACTTTCAACATGGAAGAGATTGAATTTGAAATGGAATTTTCATTGATGATAATTATTTTCAAACATAATTTATAATATTTCTTTAAGTAGAGCCAATTGATTGGAAGCATTGGATGCTCTCTCTTATGATAAATAAGCTGATAAGATCCTCCTTGGTAGGCCTTCTCTATGGTAAAAGGGCCTTCCCTAGTGGGTTTAAACATGCCTCCCATCTTACGACAGACAATAATTTGTCTCCATAGAACTAAAATAAGCTCTCCTACTTGAATAGCTCTAGGAAGAACATACAAGTTGAATCATTTAAATTTTTTTGTACAACTTGAGTTTTGTCATGCTAGCATCTCCTCCAAACCTTCGAGCTCTTCTAACCCAACTTCTACTGTTGTGATCTTACCCAGCTATCCTTAGTGATGGGAGTTAGACTTCTAATGGTAGAACAACTTCAAACCCATACGCTAAGGAGAATGGAGAAAACTGAGTTGGAGTTCTATATATGGTGTGGTAGGCCCACAAGGCTTCAGCTAACTTTTCATGCCACTATCGCTTATTATTATCGAGTGTATTCATTAGTATTTGGATGAAAGTTTTATTGAAGGCTTCTGTTAAGCCATTTTCCCTCGGGTAGTTGATGGTAGAATATCTCCAATCTATACTGTGTCTCTAGGCAAAGTTATTGATCTCTGCTCAATGCACATTATCGTTATAAGTAATCGAGGCACTCCAAACCTATATATGATATGGTTCCTAACAAATTGGAGCACATACTGAGCAGTGACATCTCTGAATGAAATCACCTTCACCCTTTTTGAAAAGTAGTCAGTAGGAGCTAAGGTGAACCGATGACCCTTGGAAGAAGGAGAACCTGACTACTATGTTAGAACCCAACACTCCAATGTCCATGTAGGATGTAGAATGTTGGGTTGTTGGTGTAGGGCCACACCATGTATTTGACATTGGTGGCATCGCCTAGTCATATCCACATAATCTTTGATCATCGATGGCCAGTGGTATCCTAATCTCTTAAATTTGGCTTTCATCTTCAAACTAGATTGGTTAGCTCCACATAATCCTGAGTGTACCTCGATCATGATCTTATGGGCTTCGTACTTGTCTAAATAATGTAACCACATATGATCAAAGGACAGTCGGTAAAAGACAATATCCACAAGAGTGTAGGAAAGTACTCTACTTCACCGATATCTCTTGAGGTAGTTTTCCTTTATTTAAGTATTCCATGAATGGTTGCCTCTAATCTAACTCCTCATCCTTCTTGGAAATGACAACCTCTCCTTCAAGAGAGTGTTTTTTTGATGAGTTCAATACCAATAAAGAATATGACTTATCTATTTTGGACCTTTATTAATATGGACTCATCCTCCAAGCCTTCCAACTCCTTGGCAAGCTTGGCTAAAGCATACACTATGGCATTCTCTCCTTGAGGAATATTATAAATGGTAACCTATGGGATTTGGGCCAACAACCCTATGGTATACTTATGGTAGTGATGGAGCTTGGGCTTTATAACCTAATAGGACCTATCGATTTGTTTGATAACTAGCTGAGAATCCCCGAAGATATTGATATTTTGGATGCTTAGGGTAACGGCTAACTCCATACTGGCAATCAAAGCCTCATATTCGGCTTCACTATTGGTGCAAGGATTAGACAAATAATATTTGAATCTCATCACATCATGGTCCAGAGTTAAGAGAACTATTCCTACCCCTGCCTTTCTTGGACTAGTAGATTTTGGTTCTTCTCTTGTTTGAGAGGAAGCCACACCATCAAAGTACATCTACCAGTGGTGAATGCTAGTATCCCCTAAGTTCATGATTAGTTTATCGGGGAGATCATCACTAAGATGAGTCGAGAAGTGGGTGTGAAGAAATCCAAAACTTATCCTATAATCGCATGGAAAGGTAATGTCAAATTGAGAGGATCATGATCATGCCAACAACCGATAAATTAGCCATGTCATGAGATACTAGTGGATTGATCTAGAGGTTAAGTTCACCTATGATGAGTCTAGTGTTGTAGCTTTTGGGATGCAAAGATTAAAGCTAGGCAATGCTTCTCAATGGGTGGATAATTACCTTAGCAGAGATTAGACGATGACTGAGATAGTAGAGTACATTTTCCTTCCCTTCATCATTGGCTTGGGCCAAAAAAGCACCAAGGGAGTCATCTAACATAATAATGTAAAGTATGAGTGGCTTGCTCGGGATAGGGGCTGTTTGAACCGCCAGTGTCATCAAGTAATGCTTGATATCTTTGAAGGCATGCTCACACTTGCCATCCTACTTGAACTTGGCATCCTTTTTGATAAGTGCTGAGAATGGATGACATCTTCTCAGTAGGTTGGATATAAAGCATCTTAGATATGCCAAGCTCCCTTGGAATGATCTGAGTTGAGTTAAATTATTAGGGTGGCATTTCTAATATCGCATTGATCTTTTCTGCATCAATTTTAATTCCCAGGTGTTAGACAACAAACCCAAAAAATTTCCTTTAAGCTACTAAGAATGAACACTTCAGGGAGTTCATTTTAAGGTTAAATTGTCTTAAGTGATCAAAAATTATTCTCAAGTCAAAGAGATGGTCTTCTTTTTCTCTACTTTTCACCATAAGACCATCAACATAACACTCAACTTGATGATGAATGAGTTCATCAAAGATTCATGTCATACCCCACTGGTATTTAGCACTGGTATTTTAAGGCTGAAAGGCATGACCTTATAGCAATAAATTCTGATCGGGGTTCTAAAAGCAGTGTTTCTTTCATCTTTAGGGGCCATCTATATTTGGTTATATCTAGATGAGCCATTCATGAAAAAGAATGTTGCATGAGATGAGGCAATGTCCACCATCAGCTAGGGAATTGGTAGTGGAAATTCATCTTTTGGACATGCCTTATTTAAATCCCTAAAATTGATGTATATGTAAATTTGGTCATTCTTTTTCTTAACTTAAACAATGCTTGCTAACTAGGTAGGGTATTTTTCTTCCGGGATGAAGCCAGCATCGATCAATTTCTTAACTTCATAAATGACCTATTGTTCTATGTCTAATCGCATGCATATAGGAGCTTGCTTGATAGGGTTAGTAGTAAGCTATATTGCTAATTTGTGGATCACTATATCAGGAGCTAATCCAAGCATCTATTCATAGCTCCATGCAAAGTAGTACTTAACCGTAGTCAATAGCCTAACTAAGTCATTGGTTTCAATTTCATTCAATAAAGAACTGATGTATGTAATGGATCTTCTTCCCTAAGTTGATTTCCTGAGCTAATCGATGGTTGACTTGATTTTTCTTCAAACTGGTGCATCTGACTTTAAAATCATCTAGGTCATCTAATGTTTCTAATCATAGCTCCTCGTATGAGTTAATGTGATTTGAAAAAAAGCTATTTGATTCCAAATGATTAGTGATGACTAAGTAGTAATCATCATCATTGACTAGACCCACTGTACCAAATCCTAGTCCCGATCTTAATTGAGAGATCTTGCATTTGTTCTTCCATATTCTTTCAAAGTAGTCTAACCTATGCTTTGACCAAGTATATGGGATTAACCTTTTCTACACTAAATTTTCAACACAAGTCAAGTACCAATCAAAATGTAATTTTATTAAATCTTTATATGAATAATCCTAAAGTTCTACATCAACTTCTTTACATGAGGATGATGCTCCCAAAGAACCGATCTTCACACATGTGGATGACTTAAGGGCTTCCTTAACTACCAAACCCTCGCTTTTGAGAGAAGTGGGTTAGAGCTAAGGTTCCTAACCGATGCCTAACTGCTTTCACATATAGACTTGGATACACTTATGCTTTGCTTTGGCGCCTTCATATAGTGTCACCTCCAAGGGAATCTATTGAGAAGAGTCATGTGTTAACAATATAAGACTCATCCTATGAACTAGACTCTAAGTCTATATGGATAGTAGGTGTACTCCTAGTAGCTGAGACATATTTTTTATTGGGTGGCCAATAAAGATGTTTTCTACCCTGGGATTGCCTATGAAGTGGCCTCTTCCTCTGCCTGGTGGAGGTCAGGTCATCCTACCCATATGTTCGAATGGATTAACGAACCGTGGGTGGAATTTAACGTCAGGCTCCACTTCCTCCAAGTCTATTTTAGCTCCCTTTTATTTCATTTTTTATTTTCTCTTTCTTTTTTCTTCTATTTTCTTTTTTTCTTTTTTTTTAAACTTTGGCCAAGTTCGTGAGAATAGACTTATTGATTTTGAGGAGTAAGTGTCGATCCTCATATATCTCATAAATAATAAATGGCTTGAGATCTCCTTAGAAACAGATCCCACCTCTCACAAACTTCATACATCGATGTAGAGAGGATGGAACTATGTTTTCTCATGCATATAGTCTCCCAAAGCATTGAAAGATGTATCTAATATGAAACTTGGCTTTATCTTCCAATCATCTATCTCCAAGGGCAACACTATGGAGCCAAAGGCCTCACCTCACTTTTGGAGTGATTCAACTTCCCATCTTAGACTTAAGAGTTTTCTATATACCAAGACTTCCCAATCATAAGACACTTCTAAAATTAGGTAAACACTTAACCTAAGTCTAAAGACTTAGAAGGGTTAACCATAGGATTAGTGCCTTAGGGATAATCCACCTACCTTACAACCCAAATCCAAATGTTCACCTTCTCAAACCAAACCTCAAGTTCAATTGAAGCATCAACCAAATCCAAATCCAAACCCAAATTCCAAAACTAAATGATTGAAGCCCATGATCAAATCCAAACATGAAACCCTTCCTAAGCCATATGACCTATCCCATGGACTTAGCCAAATCTTAATCCAAATCAATCAATATCAATCCAAAATCAATTGATTTTCTTATAATCAATTTATATCTTCAATCATCTTCCTAAATATAAATCAAATCTACATTTAAATGATCAAACTAAATCAACTAAATAAAACCTTCCTAAGCCATATGACCTATCCCATGGACTTAGCAAAATCTTAATCCAAATCAAGTCAACTAAATTGATTTTTCATAAATCAATCATATTTTCAATCATCTTCACAAATTTAAATGAAATATGCATTTAAATCATCTAAACTAAATCAAACCAAATCAAAATCCAAACCTAAGCCACATGACCCAACACCATGGACTTAGCCAAATTTCTTCATTCAAAAACCAAAATTCAATTGATTTTCTCATGAATCAATCATACCTTCAATCATATTCACAAATATAAATGAAATCTACAATCATCAAGCTAAACCAAAATCAACCCAAGTCAAACCCAAACTTAACCCTTTTGATTGAAATGTTCAAATGAACCAAAACCCATTTGAACCCAACCTAATTGCAACTAAATTTATATATCAATCCCAAATCCATATATAAACTCAACTAAATCAAACTCAACCCAAAATCAAGCTAACTAAACCCAATTGGTCCACTTGACCCAAAGTGGCCAATTTGACCTATTTGAGCCAAGTTCTAATCCTACACAAATTGGATTGAACTAAGCCCATCAAAACCTCCCATCATGATTATTGATCACCCTAGGTTGATCAATTGTCACAAATTAGGTCAAACCAAGTCAACTTGGACATTTGACCAAGTCAACCCCTTAACCCATATGAACCCAAACTAGCCAAATTGCAACCTAAGCCAAATCCCTTGAAACCAATGATTCATACCAAATCAAAATCAATATTTGAATATGACTTGACCTTCAATTGAGTCGAACCAAACCCAATTGGCCCTCTTGACACAAGTTGACCCAAATTGACCTAAAAGACAAAATTGGGTCAAATTAAAATATAAACCAAATTTATAGCAGCTAATGACTCAAGTTCATTCCAAATTGATTGTTGAACTTTACCAAAGCCATGATTGGACCCAATTGAACCCAATTGATCTACTTAGCCCAAATAGACCTAAAGGTTCAAGTTGGCCTAAATCAAAATCAAATCCAAATTAATTGAAACCAAAGCCTACAATCATCTTCAATTGGTCAACTAAACCTAAGCTTTGGACAATTTGGCCAAATTGGTCAACTTAACCCATTTGACCCAAATGAATTCAAATGAGCCAAAATCAAATCTAAGCCAAACTAAACCAAACCAACCAAAAACATCCCAAATGATCATATGAACTTGACCTAATCTTGGTTTGACCTAATTTGACCAATTGGTCAACTTGACCTAACCTAACATTTGACCAAAATGAGTCAAATTGAGCCAAACCTAACCAAATCAACTCCAATTGACTTGAAGTTTGGCTAACCCACTTTTGGCTCATTTCAAATCAAATCAAATCCAATACCAAATGACCATTCTACCCTTGGGTCAAAGGCATCACATGAGAAAAATCACCCATGTAAGTGACCTTTTTCCAATGGCCACTTGTACTCTCCCAATGGTCCACCTAGACACCGCTAACTTGACCCAAGTGGTTGGTCCATGACCCATGGGATGTGAAATCACCTCACCCTCCCCATTGGAGCATTTGAAACCCATAAGACACCCATGATTCTTCCTTGGCAGCCACCTCCACACTTTCAACCAACTAAATCGAGCCAACTCACCTCCACCCTGCCACCCATAACTCATTAAGATGGTCGGATGAACACTACAAGCCAAGCCCGATCTCACAAACCAATCAAGATGAAGGGGGAGGGTATACACCCTCTCATTTCCACTCAAACACACACACAAAAATAATTCCTTAATGCCCTAACTACCCAAAAAAAGTTGCTAGAGACATTCCTTAAGCTCTCAAGCTTGCTCCTTAATGAAAAAATTCCATTTTCGTCTGTCCTAAATTAGGACACTCTAATTTCTGACCTAACATCCCCATTTCTCCATCAAACTCAAATTAACTTTGCACGCACCTTCTCTAGGCCATGTCGAGCAAGAACGAACCATCTCCTAAGCTTCCCGAGCACTAGAGGTGGGACTTCTATCAAAGCTGAGCTCCAAATCATCAATTCATGGCCTTTCGAGCGAACATTAAGGAATTGATCCAATTGCTACTCAATATGGCTTCATCTCCACTAGATGAAGCTTCCTCAATCATTCAACCCACCGATTTTGAGCTCAAGCGAGGTATGCTTCCAAAACTGATCCTTAGGCAAAATGGGTTGGAGCATTTTGAAGAAATCTTGATCTCGTGTAATCTTGATCATTAGATCCCCTCCAATCGATGTCATGAAGGTGTGGGATCCTTTTGGAGTTTATCTGAGATTGGATCAAGAGAGAAAAATCATTCTCCTCACTAGCATGATGTTAGATCATGCACCATCTGTTCCATGTGATTGGAATGGATGATTGTGATTAGATCCACTAGATCGATCTGATTTAATCATATTAAGCTATGAGATTAATATCCGATCTAGATCGAATGGCGACGAGAAAGCCATGGTAAATTGAGATAAGTTTTAAGTAAATCTCCACGCCACATGCAAAGCATGCCAATAGATTAGGCTTTAATTAGGCTTAATTAATCATTTTTAATGGTGAACTTCTACAAATCATAAAAAATCATAGAGAAATAAAAATACAAATAAATACTCATTTTAAAGGTATTTAAGAATAGAATTAATTAAAAATGATCTTAACTAATTTTGAAATTAAGGTTTAATTAAAGTTTAATTACAATATTATTAGCTTAATTAATCTTACTACTTGAGGAATTAATCATGGGTTAATTTAATGAATCTCTATCTCCCATGATTTTCTTGGGATTTATTGCTCACTTAATTAGGAAAATTGATAAACTAAGCCTTAACTACTCTTTTAAGTTAATTAATGATTAATTAATCCCATGAATAGTTACAAATTAGTTAATTAAGTTTATTAAATATTGTTTAATAGTAAGTGAACTAAGGAATAGGGTTGGGACCCCTTTCCCTAAGTTCATTTCACCCTTTTTTAAAATGAAATTAATTAAGATTTAATTAATTATTTAAATCACTTAAGTAAATTGAAATCATAATCACGAACTTAATTAATTAAATCATGGGGTATCTTTAGGTGTTTAATAACCAAAAGGAGTTTAATGAAATTATGGTTAGTTTATGGGGAAAACCATAAGAATAATTAATTCACTTAATCTAATTAAATATTAATCATGAGCCAATTGCATTAGGCCCCTTTTATTTTCTAGGATCATTGCAAGTTTATTTTACATACATATCATGTTGGCTTATAATTATTTAGTTAATTACTTTAAGGTGACATAGGTAAGGGTGGTAATTAATTCATCTAATTAAAGGTTCAACTTAATTAACCCATAAAATCAACTTAAATATATTTCATTAAATTAAATCAGATCACTAATGTGGGAATGGGTTTAAAATAGCAAGTGATGATTTCTCTTCTCTCTTAAATCAAATGAATCCAAAACTTAATTAAAAAGAAGCTTTGGTTTACTTGAAATAATCTTATTTGATTTGATTGTCCTTAAGAACTAGTTTGGTTGAATGAATCACAAGCTTATATTTCATTGTCCTCTTCCAATCATGTTAAATTTAGTATGTCATTTGAATCCATGCATCCATCTTTTCAAAATCTAGTAAAATAAAATGGATTTCCTTTATGTAAGCTTGCATGTGTTAAATTAATTTAATATATGCTATTATCACTATTAAATCCAAATGTTTTTTTCAAAAGTTTATAAATGATTAATAATGTGTTATGATTATAAATACATAAGAAATGCATGTGCTTATAACTTAGGTGTATGAATGTTGAGTTCTCTTTCCACTATTTATGTGTTGATTTATATAAGATTGAATGGTAATGGGTATATAGTCTAGACATCCCAGGGACACAAGGCTTTAGCCAGCCCCAAAGAGGTCATTTGATTACCTCACGTCCTTGGTTTAACAACGGCTTGTACCCATTTGATTTCATTTCTATGTATTTCAACATTAGAATTTGGATAGAGTTTTAATTCATATATATAGATGATTCAATCAAAACACATATACAATCTTTGCATGGTTTTCTTTCCCTCATTTATGTATACATCCATGTGTGTCCAAGAAAAGCAAGTACATCCGAGATACGATTTTAGTTAGCCCCAAGAGGTCATTTGATTACCTCACTTCCCTACATTTAAAAATGTACTTGCCTATATCTTTGTACATGTATATGTATATGTGATTATTGAATGAAAATCCTATTTTACATTAAAATTGCATGCATTCATAATTGACTAAGTGGTTGAATTAATTAGCCATATGATTTGGAGCTTACTTCCTATGTTTATGTACAATTTACATATTTTTTGATTGCAAATAGATATATAGTTTGGACATCCCAAGAATAAGGCTTTTATAGCTCCAAAGGAGTTCATTATTACCACTTCCTGGTTTAACAAATGCCTATTTAATTTCATTCTTATGTCCTTTTTGTATAAGAATTTGGATAAAGTTTAAAATTAATATGTTTAAATAATTCAATCAAATAAAATATAAATTCTAAACATACACATACATTCATCATTTAAGTGTGCTAAAATATGTTGCATGTATAGATACACTTAGATTAAATCATATGTTACATGTGATGGAAAGGAATGATTTAATATATGTCATGTGGTAGTAATTCAATTAAATTAATCTTAAGATGCCTTTCATTTTGAATAGGATTATTTAAAGTGAACCTAAACTTAGGATTAATTAAATCATTTAATAAGCCATTCACAAAAGAGAACTAAATCAAGTTAATATACTTTAGAAAGTGACTTAAGTTAGGGATGAAAGAGGGCAATCCTCTTTTCCTTTCTTTATAACACTTAGTTGCTAAGTGTAATCAAATGAAATAAAAGAAAACACAAATTAAAATTATCAAATCAATTAAACTACTTCAAGTGAAATTAACCTTTCATGTTAAATTGAATCCTGCTACACTTTAAAAATACAACACTAATGCCTAACAAGACTTACCACACAAGCCTTAATACACACATTAGAATTAAGTCACCACTTCTAGCTTTAAGTTAGACGTATGATGTGATGCATTTTTATTTTATGATGTATTATTTTAGATTGGATGTTACAATGTATGCTTCATAGACGATGATAGCCAATATTAGCCTAATCATGTTTTTGGGATTTTGGGGATGCTTAAAATAAATGTGAATGCTTTTTTTGTAGGTTGCTTAAATCCTTAAGCATAATCCAAGTTAGATAAGTGGGCTTATTTAGCCATGTGTGTAGCTAAGACAAAATTATAAATACAACCGCTTGGGATTATAATGATATTTAGCTAACCTCTATTTTACAAGTATAGTTAGATTTACTTTTCCCACATAAATATAATTTTTGTAATAGGAATTAAGATTAGTACTATGGGGGATTAGGATGAGAAGTGGCTAGAATGTTTTATCTTGGGGTGCCCTGTGATGCCTTTGAAGCAAGCACCATTCAAATAAAAGAAGGAACCAAATCAAAAATGGATATAAGAAGAAAGAAGACCTCAACAACATTTAATAGAATTATAAATACTCTTTCATATTCCAGGTTGTATAAGGGTAGAGCTCAGCTACCCATCTTTTCTCTCTTTAGGTTGTACAGTGGTACCTGACCTCACCAGCATTTTATTCTTTATGATAGATTATATAATTATTTGATGTTATGTTTACATTATGCATTAGGACTACATGCTTTTCATTATTTCTTAAATGATTGATGGTTTAATGTGTTTGATATATTAGACTTTTAGATAAAAAATAAAAATAACCAAAAGATAAAAAAATAAAGCATAAACCTAAAAAAATAAAATAAAAATAAATTCAACTAAAAAATAAACCTGAACCTAAACCTAAACTTAAAAAAAATTAAAATAAGAAACCTAAACTAAAATAAATAAACTAAACTAAATAAAAATTAAAATAAATAAAAAATAAATCAAATAAACTAAATAAACCTAATTATATCGATTTTCTTAATTTAAAAAAAATAATAATAAACCCTAAATCCTAAACCCTAAACCTACAACTGTAAACCCTAAACCCTAAACCTACAACCATAAACCCTAAACCTAAACCCTAAACCATAACCTTAAACCCTAAGACATAAAAGCATAAACCCTAAACCCTAAACCCTAAACCCTAAACCCTAACCCTAAACTCTAAACCCTAAACCCCAAACCTAAACCTAAGCTTAAATTAACTAAATAAATTAAAAAATAAACTTGAACCCTAAAACCTAATAAACCTAAACCTACACCTAAACCTTAAGAATAGGCAGAACCTTGATAGTAGGAACATCACCATCAACCTAGCTAAGTCTAGATCCATGGAGGCAAGATGTAAGCATCCTAGTGGTGGTGGGGATCTGGGATATGGAGGTGGTGGTGAAAATGGGTCATGGAGGTGGGAGGAGCAATGAGGTGCCATGGTGGTGGTGGAGGGAGAGAGTGATGATGGTGGATCCCGCCATTGGAGAGGCCGGGGTGAATGGAACTAGAGAAACTAAAGAACTTCATCATCTACGCTATGGAACTGTCTTTATAGTAGAGAAAGTTCTAGTTATTTAGGTTTTTGATTTACTCAATGCTCATTTTGATCTATGTCGCTTGTGTCTTAGAAAACTGTTACTGGTTAAGGAAATCAAAAGAAGAAATGTTGAATCTGAATTTGTTCTCGTTAAAACAAAAAAACAAAAAACTCTAAACCCTAAACTAAAACTAACCTAAACCTAAAACCATAAACCTTAAATCCTAAAATCTTAAACCATAAACCTTAGCCTTAAAAGCCTAAAAAAAAACCTTAAACCCTAAACCCTAAACAAAAACACCTCCACCTAAACTAAACTAAAAAATAAAAGACCTAAATAAAATTAAATAAAACCTAAAATAAATAAAATAAAATAAAAATAAAATAAATAAAACCTAAACCTAAAATAAACCTAAAAATAAACCTAAAAAATAAAATAAAAAACCTAAACCTAAACCTAAACATAAATAAATAAAATAAAATAAACTAAAAATAAAATAAAATAAACCTAAACCTAAATTAAAACAAAACTAAAAATAAACCTAAAAGAAAACCTAAACCTAAACCTAAAAAAAAAAATAAAATAAAACATAAACATAAAAAAAATAAAAATAAAACTAAACCTACAAAATAAATTATAAATAAAATAAACTAAGAAATAAAGCTAAATCTAAACCTACACCTAAAATAAAAAATGAAAACCTAAACAAAATAAATAATCCTAAATAAATAAATTAAATAAAATAAAAGTAAAAAAAATAAAAATAAAAAAAAATAAACTAAATAAATAAAAAAAAACCTACCATTAATAATAAAAAATAAATAGATAAATATAAATAAATAATTAAATAAATAAATAACCTAAACCTAAACCCTAAACCCTAAAACTAACCTTAAACCCTAAACCTATAACCCTAAAACCTAAACCCTAACCCATAAAACCCTAAACCCAAAACCATAAACACTAAAACCCTAAACCCTAAATAAAACCTAAAAAATAAAAACTATAACTAAACCTAAACCCTAAACCCCTAACCCTAACTAAAACCTAAATCATAAACCCCAAAACCCTAAACTCCTAAACTTAAAACCCTAACTAACTAAACCCCAAAGCTATAAACCCTAAACCCTAAACATTAAATTAAACTCTAAACTATGAACTTCTAAACTAAAACCCTTAAACTTAAAACCCTAAACCCTAAACCGTAAATCCTAACCCTAAACCCTAAACCCTAAACTTTAAAACCCTAAACCCTAAATTCTAAACCATAAATCCTAAACTTATACCCTAAATCCTAAACCCTAAACCCTAAACCCTAAAACTAACCCTAAACCTTAAACCTTAAACAATAAAAACCTAAAAACCTAAAAACCTAAACCTAAACTAAATAAAACCTAAAAAAACCTAAACCTAAATAAAATAAAATAAAACATAAGCTAAAACATAAATCTAGACCTAAAACTAAAATAAAATAAACTAATAAAAAAAACCTAAAATAAAATAAATAAAAACCTAAACTAAACTAAGAAATAAAATAAACATAAGAATAAAAAACCTAAATAAAATAAAAAAGTAAGCATAAAATAAAAATAAAATATAGTTAAAAGAAAACTAAATAAAAACCTAAACATAAAATAAAAACGTAAAAATAAAACCTAAAGCCCAAACTAAGAAAAAATCCTAAACCTAAAATAAAAATAAAATAAATAAAATAAAATAAACCTAAACCTAAACTAAGATAAATTAAACTAAAATAGATAAAACCCAACCAAAACCTAAAATAAACTAAACCTATACCTAAACTAAATAAAATAAAATAAACTAAAAAAAAACCTAAACCTAAACTTAAAAATAAAACCTAAAAATAAACTTAAAATAAATACCTAAAACTTAAACCTAAAAAAATAAAATAAAAATCTAAACTGAAACCTAAAATAAAAAATAAAACTTAAACCTAAAAAATAAAATAAAAATAAAACTCAACTAAAAAATAAACTTAAACATAAACCTACACCTAAAAAATAAACTAAAAAAAAACTAAACTAAAATAAATAAGCCTAAAATAAATAAGCTAAACTAAATAAAAATAAAAATTAAACATAAATAAAAATAAAAAATAAAATAAACTAAAATAACTAAAAAATAAACTAAATAAACAAAAGAAAAAATGTTGAATCTAAATTTATTCTTTGTTTAAAACAAAAAGAAAAACCTTAAACCCTAAACTAAAATTTGAACCCTAAACTAAAACCTAAACCCTAAACCCTAAACCCTAAACTCTAAATCAAAAATACCCTAAACCCTAAACCCTAAACCCCAAACCTAAACCTAAATAAACTAACTAAACCTAAACTCTAAACCTAAAGCTAAACCCTAAACCAAAACCTAAGATGATAAAAAAACCTAAACCCAAACTAATTAAAACCTAAAAGAAAATAATTAAAAAATATAAACCAAAATAAAATAAAACATAAACTAAAACATAAACTAAACCTAAAAAAAAAAGAAAATAAAAATAAAAAAACCAAACTAAACTAAAATAAATAAAAGCTAAACTAAACTAAAATAAAAACCTAAATAAAATAAATTTAAATAAATAAAACCTAAACCTAAATAAATAGTAAAATAAAACCAAAAAATAAATAAAAAAATAAAACCTAAACCCTAAACAAAAATAAAACCTATACCTAAAATAAAAATAAAGTAAACTTAAACCTAAACTAAAATAAACAAAACTAAAAAAATAAAACCTAAACCTAAACCTAAAATAAACTAAACATAAACTAAATGAAATAAAATAAACTAAAAATAAACCCAAACCTAAACTTAAAAATATAACCTAAAAATAAACGTAAAATAAAAACCTTAAAATAAAACATAAAAAATAAAAATAAAAACACAAACATAAACCTAAAAATAAAAAATAAAACTTAAACCTAAAAAATAAAAAAGAAATAAAGCTAACCTAAAAAATAATCTTAAACTTAAACCTAAACCTAAAAAATAAACTAAAATAAAAAAACCTAAACAAAAATAAATGAACATAAAATAAATAAACTAAAATAAAATAAAATAAACCTAAATCAAAATAAAAAATAACCTAAAATAAATAAAATTAAGCTAAATTAAACCATCTATTTACTTAATTTAAAATAAATAAATAAAATATAAAAAAACAATAAACCTAAACCACAACCCTAAACCCTAAACTAAAACCCTAAACCTAAACCTAAACCTAAATAAAAAATAAACTAAACTAAACCTAAATAAACCTAAATAAAACTAAACCTAAACCCTAAATCTTAAATCCTAAACATTAAAAGATAAAAGCTGTAAACCCTAAACCCTAAACCCTAAACCTTAAAACCTTAAACCCTAAACCTTAAACCCTAAACCCTAAACCTTAAATTTTAAACCCGAAACCCAAATAAATAGCCTAAACCCTAAACCCAAAACCCCAAACCTTAAACCTTAAACCCTAAACCATAAACCCTGAACTAACCCTAAACCCTAAACTGTAAAAGCCAAAAATCTAAACCTAAACTAAATAAATTATAAAAATAAAATAAATAAAAAAACCTAAACCAAAAAAAATTAAAGAAATAAAATCAAATAAAAACAAAAATTGAAACCTAAACCTAAACTTAAGAAAAAATAAAATAAAACAAACTAAAATAAAAAAATAAAATCAAACTAAAAATATATAAACCTAAATAAAATAAATAAAAAAAAAATAAAATAAACTTAAAATAAAGTGAAATAAAAACTAAATAAAAACCTAAACCTAAAAAGTAAACCTAAAAATAAAACATAAAAAATAAAATAAAAAATAAAACCTAAGTCTTAAACCAAATAAAAAACCTTGACCTAAAATAAAAAAATAAAATATACCTAAAATAAAATAAAATAAAAAAACTAAATAAAAATAAACCTAAATAATAAACCCAAAAACCAAAAAATAAATAAAAATAAAACCTAAATCCTAAACTTAAAAGAAAACTTAAACCTAAAATAAAAATAAAAAAAACCTAAACCTAAACTAAAGTAAACTAACAAAAATAAAAAATCTTAAACCTAAACCTAAAATAAACTAACCCTTAACCTAAACCTAAACTAAATAAAATAAAATAAACTAAACATAAACCTAAACTAAAAATAAAACTTAAAATAAACATAAAATAAAACCTAAAACCTAAACCTAAAATAAATTGAAAACCTAAACCTAAACCTAAATATTAAAAAAAATAAAATAAACTAATAAATCCTAAACCTAAACGATAAAATGAACTAAAATAGAAAACCTAAATTAAAATAAAAAACCTAAAATAAATAAACTAAACTAAATAAAAATAAAAAATAAAACTAAAATAAATATAATAAATAAAAATTAAAATAAATAAACCTTAACCAATGACTTTACTTAATTAAAAAAATAAAAATAAATAAAAAATAAAAACACCTAAACCATAAAACTAAAACTAACCCAAACCCTAAAATAAAACCCAAACCAAAACCCAAAACCCAAACCCTAAACTAAACCCTAAACCCTAAAACCCTAAACCTTAAACCTAAATCCAAAACCTAAACCCTAAACCCTAAACCTAAAACTAAACCCTAAACTAAAAACACTAAATCTAAACAAAATAAACTAAACCTAATAAATAAAACTAAACTTAAACACTAAACCTAAACTAAATAAACTAAACCAAACCAAACTAAACTCTAAACCTAAATAAATAAACCCAAAACCCAAACACTAAACTAAAAAATAAACCTAAATAAACAAAAAAAAATAAAATAAACTAAACCTAAACCTAAACTAAACCATAAACTAAACACTATAAAATAAACTGAAACCTAAACCCTAGAGTAAACCCTAAATAAACCTAAACCCAAACTAAACCCAAAAACTAAACTAAAATAAACTTAATCCTAGACCTAAACCCTAAAATAAACTAAACTAAATCCCATAAAGAAGCCCACTAAACCCTAAAATAAACTATAACTTAAAATAAAAAAAATCATCAAAAAATAAACCCAATAAATTACATAAACCTAAACTAAATCTTAAACCCTAAACCCTGGAACCTAAACCCTAAACCATAAACCTAAATCCTAAAATTAAACTAAACCCTAAACCCTAAACTCTAAAAACCTAAACCTAAACTGAATAACACCTAAAAATAAAATAAATAAATAAACCTAAACATAATTTAAATAAAAAAATAAAATTAAAAAACCTAAACTCAAACCTAAACCTAAACCTAAACATAAACCTAAACCTAAATTAAAAATAAAATAAAATAAAAAATAAAAATTGAACTAAAATAAAATAAATAAAAACATAAACTAAACTAAGCAAATAAAATAAGCTTAAAAAATACAAAATCTAAATAAAAAAACTAAACCTAAAATAAAAATAAAATAAACCTAAATAAAATAAAATAAAAACTTAATAAGAACCGAAACCTAAAAAAATAGACCTACAACAACAACAACAACAACAACAACAAGCATTAATCCCACTAGGTGGGGTCGGCTACATGAATCCTTCGTCTCCATTGTGTCCTATTATGTGTCAAATTCTCATCTAATTCAAGTATACTAAGATCATTATTTATACATCTTAACCAAGTCATTTAGGTCTACCTCTACCTTTCTTAACATAAGGCAAATCTAATGCATCTACTCTCCTAATCTGGATCTACCGACGCTTTATGTGGCCAAACCATCTACTCTCCTAATCTTATCTACCACCGAGCTACTCCAACTTTTTCCTAACATACTCATTTTGCATTCTATCTCTAAGAGTAAAGCCACTCATCCACCTAAGCATCCTCATCTCTAGTAACACTTAACTTAGTCTTATGCTTCTTTTATTGGCCAACATAAGTCATTGCGTGTCTTACCACCATCTTATAAAATTTTCCCTTAAGTTTAAGTGGAACTTTTCTATCACATAATAGGCCGATGCATTCCTCCACTTCAACCATCCAACTTGAATTCTACTAATAACATCTCCATCTATTTCACCATCATTTTGGACAATAGAGCCTAAATATCAATCGCCACTCTTATTAATGACTTGATCACCTAAAGTCACAACACTATCACTAAAACTTCTACAACTAAAATTACACTCCATATATTCAGTTTTAGATCTACTTAAACGAAAACCTTTAGACTCTAAAGTTGACCTCCATAATTCAAGTTTCTTGGACTCCTCTCTAGTCTTATCAACAAGAAGAATGTCAAAAAAAACATACACCAAGGTACATCTTCTTGTAAATGCCTCGTAAGAACATCCATAACTAAAGTAAAAAAGATAAGGGCTTAATGTTGATCCTTGATGTAATCCAACTGAAATAGGAAAATATTTTGTCAATCCTCCTTGTGTTTGGACACAAGTAACAGCTCTAGTATACATATCCTTAATGACTTGAATATAACCAATATTAACTCTTTTTCTGTTCTAGAACTCTCCAAAGAACATCTCTTGAGACTTTATCATAAGCTTTCTCTAAATCAATAAATATCATATGTAGATCCTTCTTATGCTTTCTATCAACCCTCTTAACAAATGTATAGCATCCATAGTAGATCTACCCGCATGAAACCAAACCGATTGTGAGAAACTTTGTATCACATCGTAACCTATGCTCACTCTTCTCCCATAATTTTAATGTATGGCACATTAACTTAATTCTCTATAATTTGCACACTCTTGTGCATCACCTTATTCTTAAATATAGGAACCAACAAACTCTTTCTCCACTCATCCGCATCTTTTAGTCTTTAAAATAACATTAAAAAGATTTGTAAGCCAAGAAATTCCTTGATCTCCCAAACATTTATTCCTTGATCTCCTAAAAAAATAAACCTAAAACAAACTAAAAATAAATAAAAAATAATACCTAAACCCTGAACTAAAAAAAAAACCTAAACCTAAAATGAACATAATAAAATAAACCTAAACCTAAACTAAAATAAATAAAAACTAAAATATACTAAACATAAACCCTAAACTAAATAAGTTAAAATAAACTAAAGATAAAGCTAAACCTAAACTAAAAAATAAAACCAGAAAATAAACCTAAAATAAAAACATAAAACCTAAACTTAAAAAAATAAAATAAAAAGCTATCTTAAGCTTAAAATTTAAAAAAAACCTAAACCTAAAAAATAAAATAAAAATAAAACAAAACTAAAAAATAAACATAAACATAAACCTAAACCAAAAAAAATAAACTAAAATAAAAAACTTAAACTAAAATAAATAAACCTAAAATAAATAAACTAAACTAAATAAAAAAATGAACCTAAATAAAAATAAAAAAAAATTAAATTAAAATAAAAAATCTAAATAAAGAAAACCATAAACACTTAACTCAACCCTAAAGCCTAAAACTAACCCTAAACCCAAAACCCAAAACATACAACCCTAAAACCTAAACCCTAAACTCTAAATATAAAAATAAAAAAATAAAAAAACCCTAACCCGAAGCCCTAAACCCTAAACTAACCTAAACTCCTAAAACCCAAAACCTATAACCCTAAACCCTAAACCCTAAACTTTAACTAACCTTAAACCCTAAAACCCTAAACCATAATGCTAAAACCTTAAACCTCCTAAACTAACTTAAACCTGTTAACTCTAAACCCTAAACTAAACCTTATAGCCTAAACACTAAAAGCATAAACCCTAAACCCTAATCCCTAACCTAAACCCCAAAACCTAAAATATAAATCTTAAACCTAAATTTAAACCTAAAAAACTTAAAAAAATAAACCTTAAAATAAATTTAAAAAAATAAAAATAAAACCTAAACTTAAACTAAAAAACTTAAATAAATAAACTAAAAAATAAAACCTAAACCTAAACCTAAATCTAAACCTAAACACTAAACCTAAAAACTTAAACCCTAAAGCCTAAACATTAAACCCTAAACCCTAAATCCTGAACCATAACCCTAAACCTTAAATCCTAAACCCTAAACCTTAAATCCTAAACCCTAAACCCTAAACCTAAAATCCAAAACCCTAAGCATTAAACCCTAAACCCTAAACCCTAAACCCTAAAACCTACAACCCTAAACCCTAAAAACCTAAACAGCTAAACCTAAACTAAATAAAACCTAAAAATAAAATAAAAAATAAAACCTAAACCTATATTAAATAAATAAAAGAAAATAAAATAAAAACCTAAACTCAATCTTAAACCTAAAAATAAAATAAAATAAAATAAAACAAAACTAAAATATAATAAATAAAAACCTAAACTAAACTAAAAAATGAAATAAACCTAAAAATTAAAAACTTAAATAAAAAAAACTAAATGTAAAATAAAAATTAAGTAAACCTAAAATAAAATAAAATAAAAACTAAACCTAAAAAATAAACCTATTCATAAAACCTAAAAATCAATAAAAATTAAAAATGAAAGAAACTTAAACCTAAAATAAATAATATAAAATAAACCTAAACCTAAATTAAAATAAATAAAACGTAAATGTAAAGCTAAAATAAAGTACACCTAAACCTAAACCTAAACTAAATAAAATAAAATAAACTAAAAATAAACCTAAACCTAAACTAAAAAAACAAAGCCTAAAAATAAACCAAAAATAAAAACCTAAAACCTAATCCTTAAAAAATAAAATAAAAATTAAACCTAAACCTAAAAAATAAAATAGAAATAAAACTAACCTAAAAAATAAAAATAATCCTAAACCTAAACCTAAAACATAAACTAAAATAAAAAACCTAAACTAAAATGAATAAACTAAACAAAATAAAAATAAAAAATAAACCAAAATATAAATAAAGAATATAATAAACTAAATAAACTAAATATACCTAAATATACTAGTTTATTTAATTTAAAAAAAAAACTAAATTGTTTACCCTAAATCCTAAACCCAAAATGATAAGCCTAAACCCTAAACCCTAAACCTAAAACCCTAATGCCCAAACCCTAAACCCTAAAAACTTGCCCGAAACACTAAACCCTAAACCATAAACCCTAAACCTTGAACCCCAAACCATGAAACACTAAACCCTAGACCCTAAACCATAAACCTAAAACCTAAAAGCCTAAACCCTACACCCTAAACCCTAAACCCTAAAACCTACAGCCATAAACCCTAAATCCTAAACCTCAAACCCTTAACCCTAAACCCTAAACCCTAAAAACCTTAAACCATTAACATAAATTAAATAAAACCTAAATATATAATAAATAAATAAACCTTAACCTAAATTAGATAAAACTAAAAATATAAAATAGAAACCTAAATTAAAACCAGAACCTAAACCCAAACCTAATCCTAAAAATAAAATAAAATAAAAAATAAGAACAAATTAAAATAAAAATAAAATAAAAACCTAAACTAAACTATTAAATAAAATAAACCTAAAAATAAAAAACCTAGATAAAATAAAAACTAAATGTAAAATAAAAAAAACCTAATATAAAATAAAATAAATACTATGTAAAAATACAAACTAAAAAAATAAACTTATAAATAAAACCTAAAAATAAAAAATAAATACCTAAACCCTAAACTAAAAAAAATCCTAATCCTAAAATAAAAAAATAAACATTAACCTAAACTAAAATAAACTAACCTAAAATAATTAAAACCTAAAATAAACTAAACCTGAACCCTAAACTAAATAAAATAAAATAAACTAAAATTAAACATAAACCTAAACTAAAAAATAAAACCTAAAAGTTAAGCTAAAATAAAAACCTAAACCTAAAAAATAAAATAAAAACTAAACCTAAACCTAAAAAAAAAAACCTAAACCTAAAAAATAACTTAAAAATAAAACTAAACTAAAAAATAAACATAAACCTAAACTTAAATATAAAAAATAAACTAAAATAAGAAACCTAAACTAAAATAAATAAACCTAAAATAAATAAACTAAACAAAATAAAAATAACAAAGAAGTTTAAATAAAAATAAAAAATAAAATAAACTAAAATAAATAAAAAATAAACTAAATAGACCTAAACCTACCAGTTTACTTAATCTAAAGAAAACCTTAAACCCTAGACACTAAACTCGAAATCCTAAACCCTAAACCCTAAACCCTAAACCCTAAAACTAACCCTAAACCCTAAACCCTGAACACTAAAAAACCCTAAACCCTAAATGAAAATAAAAAACAAATAAATAAATAAATAAAACCCCAAGACTAAACCCTAAACCCTAAAACTAACACAAAACCCTAACCCCTAAACACTAGAAACCTAAAAACCTAAATCTAAACAAAATAAAACCTAAAAATATATTAAATTAAAAAAATCTAAAAATATATAAAATAAAAACCTAAACTAAAAGATAAACTTAAATTTAAAAATAAAATGAATTAAAAAATTATAGTTAAACTAAAATAAAATAAATAAAAACCTAAACAAAACTAAAAAAAATAAATTAAACCTAAGAATAAAAAACCTAAATAAAATAAAAACAAAATGTAAAATGAAAATAAAAAAACTTAAAATAAAATAAAATAAAAACTAAATAAAAACCTAAACATAAAAAATAAAATGTAAACCCTAAACTAAAAAAAATTAAACATAAAATAAAAAACCTATACTAAAATAAATGAACTTAAAATAAATAAAATTAACTAAAATAAATAAAAATAATCTAAATAAAGCTAAACCTTCTTGTTTACTTAATTTTTAATATATAAACCCTAAACCTTAAAATCCTAAACCCTAAACCTTAAACCATAAAAATTGTAAACCCAAAACCCAAAACCCTAAACCCTAAATGCTAAACCCTAAAACCTAAACCCTAAACCCTAAACCTTATACCCTAAACCCTAAATCATAAAAAGTGTAAACCCTAAACCCTAAACCCTAAACCCTAAAACCTTAAACCATAAACCCTAAACGCTAAACCCTAAACCTTAAATCTTAAACCCTAAACCCTAAACCCAAAACCCTAAACCCAAATAAATACCCTAAACCCTAAACCCTAAACCCTAAATGCCAAACCCTAAACTTTGAACCCTAAACCCTAAACCCTAAACTGTAAAAAGCCAAAAGCCTAAACCTAAATTAAATAAATTACAAAAATAAAATCAATAAAAATATTAAACTAAAATAAAATAATGAAATAAAATCAAACAAAAACATAAAATTAAAGCTAAACCTAAACCTAAAAAGAAAAAAATAAAAAATAAAAACTAAACTAAAATAAAATAAATAAAAATCAAAACTAAAAAAAAATATAACCTAAATAAATATAAACCCTAAACCTACAACCTACAACCCTAAACCCTAAACCTTAAAATCCTAAACCCTAAACCTTAAACTATAAAATTAAACCCAAACCCTAAACCCTAAACCCCAAAACTAAACCTAAAACCTAAACCTAAACCTTATACCCTAAACCCTAAATCATAAGAACTGTAAACCCTAAACCCTAAACCCTTAACCCTAAAACCTTAAACCATAAACCCTAAACGCTAAACCCTAAACTTTAAATCTTAAACCCTAAACCCTAAACCCAAATAAATACCCTAAACCCTAAACCCTAAATGCCAAACCCTAAACCTTGAACCCTAAACCCTAAACCCTAAATCAGAAAAGCCAAAAACCCTAAGAAATTAAAATTAAAAATAAAATCAATAAAAAATTAAACTAAAATAAAATAAAGAAATAAAAACAAACAAAAACATAAAATTTAACCTAAACCTAAACCTAAAAAGAACAAAATAAAAAATAAAAACTAAACTAAAATAAAATAAATAAAAATCAAAACTAAAAAAAATATATAACCTAAATAAAATAAAAAAAACAAAAAATAAAAATAAAATAAACCTAAAATAAAGTAAAATAAAAACTAAATAAAAACCTAAACCTAAAAAATAAACCTAAAATTAAAACATAAAAATAAATAAAAAATAAAACCTAAGTCTTAAACCAAAAAAAAAAACCTAAACCTAAAATAATAATAAAATAAAAATAAAAATAAAATAAAATAAAAATTAAATAAAAACTTAAACCTAAATAATAAACCCAAAAATAAAACTTAAAAATAGTTAAAAAATAAAACCTAAACCCTAAACTTTAAAAAAACCTAAACCTAAAATAAAATTAAAATAAACCTAAACCTAAACTAAAGTAAACTAAACAAAAATAAAAAATCCTAAACCTAAACCTAAAATAAACTAACCCTTAACCTAAACCTAAACTAAATAAAAGAAAATACACTAAACATAAACCTAAACTAAAAAATAAAACCTAAAGATAAACTTAAAATAAAAACCTAAAACTTAAACCTAAACCTAAAAATAAAAAATTAAATTTAAATTTAAAAAATAAAATAAAAATAAAACTAACCTAACAATAATCCTAAACCTAAAGATAAAATTAAAAAATGAACTAAAATAGAAAACCTAAACTAAAATAAAAAAACTTAAAATAAATAAACTAAAGTAAATAAAAAATAAAAAATAAGAAAATAGAATAAAATAAACTAAAATAAAATAAAAATTAAGCTAGATAAACCTAAACCAACCACTATACTTAATTAAAAAATTTAAAAAAATAAAAAAATAAAAAAACCCTAACCTTAAACCGTAAACCCTAAAACTAACCCAAAGCACTAAACCCTAAACCCTAAACCTACAACCCCAAACCCTAAACCCTAAACCTAAAACCCTAAACCCTAAACCCTAAACCCTAAAACCCTAAACCTTAAATCCAAAACCTTAAACCCTAAACCCTAAACCCAACAACCCTAAATCGTAAACCCTAAACACTAAATCCTAAACCCTTAACCATAAACTCTAACCCCTAAAAATCTAAAACCTAAACCCTAAATAAATAAAACCTAAACTAAACCTAAACCCTAAACACTAAACCTAAATAAACTAAACCCTAAACCAAAACTAAACCATAAACCCAAAACACTAAACAAAAAATAAACCTAAATAAAACTAAACTAAACCTTAAACCTAAACCTAAACTAAACCATAAATTAATCCTTAAGAGTAAACTAAAACCTAAACCCTAGAATAAACCCTAAATAAACTTAAACCCAAACTAAACCCAAAACAAAACTAAAATAAATTTAATCCTAAATTGAAACCCTAAAATAAATTAAACCAAATCCCATAAATAAGCCCACTAAACCCTAAAATAAATAAAAAACTTAAAATAAAAAACCATCTAGAAAATAAACCTAATAAACTACATAAACCTAAACTAAATCCTAAACCCTAAACCCTAAAACCTAAACCCTAAACCCTAAACCTGAACTCTAAAATTAAACTAAACCTTAAACCCTAAACCCTAAACCCAAACTAAATAACACCTAAAAATAAAATAAATAAATAAACCTAAACCTAAATTAAGTAAAAAAATAAAATTAAAAAACCTAAACTAAAACCTAAACCTAAACCTAAACATAAACCTAAACCTAAATTTAAAAATAAATTAATATAAAAAACAAAAATTGACCTAAAATAAAATAAATAAAAACCTAAACTAAACTAAGCAAATAAAATAAACCTAAAAAAATACAAAATCTAAATAAAATAACTAAACATAAAATAAAAATAAAATAAACCTAAAGAAAATAAAATAAAAAATAAATAAGGACCTAAAAAAATAAACCTAAAATAAACCTAAAAATAAATAAAAAATAATACCCAAACACTAAACTAAAATAAAAACCTAAACCTAAAATAAACATAATAAAATAAACCTAAACCTAAACTAAAATAAATAAAATCTAAAATATACCAAACCAAAACCCTAAACTAAATAAAATAAAATAAACTGAAGATAAACCTAAGCCTAAACTAAAAAATAAAACCAAAAAATAAGCATAAAATAAAAACATAAAAGCTAAACATAAAAAAATAAAATAAAATCCTATACTTAACCCTAAAATTAATAAAGAACCTAAACCTATAAAATAAAATAAAAATAAAAGAAACTAAAAATTAAACATAAACCTAAACCTAAACCTAAGCCAGAAAAAAAAATAAACTAAAATAAAAAAAACTTAAACTAAAATAAATAAATTAAACTAAATAAAAAAATGAACCTAAATAAAAATAAAAAATAAAATAAACTAAAATAAAAAATTAAACAACTAAATAAAACATAAACACTAAACCCTAAAATGAACCCTTAACCCAAAACCCTAAACTCTAAATAAAAAGAAAAGCTAACCCTAACCCCAAAACCCTAAAACTAACCCTAAATCCAAACCCAAAACCCAAAGCCTACAACCCTAAACCCTAAACCCTAAACTCTTAACTAACACTAAGGCCTAAACCCTAAAAACCCTAAACCACAATGCCAAAACCCTACACCCTAAACTAACCTTAAACCTTAAGCTAACCCTAAACCTTAAATCAGAAACCTAAACCTTATAGCCTAAACACTAAACCGTAAAGCATAAACCCTAAACCCTAAAAAACCCTGAACCCTAATCCCTAACCCAAACCCCAAAAACCTAAAAGCATATATCCTAAAACCATCAACCCTAAACCCTAATCACTAAACCATAAACCCTAACCCTAAACCCTAATCCCTAAATAATAAACCTTAAAAGAAAACCTAAAAATAAATAAAAAGTAAAACCTAAACCATAAACTAAGGAAAAAAACCTAAACATAAAATAGAAATAAAATAATTCTAAACCTACACTATAATTGACTAAACTAAAATAAATAAAACCTAAACCTAAACCTAAAAGAAACTATGCCTAAACCCTGAACTAAATAAAATAAAATAAATTAAAAATAAACCTAAAGCTAAACTATAAAATAAAACCTAGAAATAAACTTAAAATAAAAACCTAAAACATAAACCTAAAAAAAATAAAATAAAAACCAAAACCTAAACCTAAACCTAAAGATAAAAAATAAAACCTAAACCAAAAAAATAACATAAAAATAAAACAAAACTAAAAAATAAACATAAACCTAAACCAAGACCTAAAAAACAAACTAAAATAAAAAACCTAAACTAAAATAAATAAACCTAAAATAAAGAAACTAAATTAAATAATTATAAAAATAAACCTAAATAATAAATGAATAAAATAAATAAAAAATAAACCTAAACCTATCAGTTTGCTCAATTTGAAAAATAGACCCTAAACTCGAAACCCTAAACCCTAAAACTAACCCTAAACCTTAAACCCTAAACCCTAAACACTAAACCTTAAAACTAACCCGAAACCCTAAACCCTAAACCCTAAAACCTACAACCCTAAACCTTAAAATTTTAAATACTTAAACCTAAACTAAATAAAACCTAAAAATAAAATAAGTAAAAAAACCTAAACCTATATTAAATATATAAAACAAAATAAAATAAAAACCTAAACCCAATCCTAATCCTAAACCTAAAAATAAAATAAAATAAAAAATAAAAACACAACTAAAATATAATAAATAAAAATCTAAACAAAATTAAAAAATGAAATAAACCTAAAAATTTAAAACCTAAATAAAATAAAAACTAAATGTAAAATAAAAATAAAATAAACCTAAAATAAAATAAAATAAAAACTAAACCTAAAAAATAAACCTATTCATAAAACCTAAAAATAAATAAAAAATAAAATCTAAGCCTTAAACGAAAAAAAAACCTAAACCTTAAATAAACAAAATAAAATAAAACTAAACCTAAACTAAAATAAATAAAACATAAATGTAAAGCTAAAATAAACTACACCTAAACCTAAACCTAAACTAAATAAAATAAAATAAACTAAAAATAAACCTAAACCTAAACTAAAAAATACCTAAAAATAAACAAAAAATAAACACCTAGAACCTAAAGCCTAAACCTAAAAAAATAAAATAAAAATGTAAACCTAAAAATAAAAATAAAAAATAAAATTTAAACCTAAAAAATAAAAAAAATAAAACTAAGCTAAAAAATAAAGATAAACCTAAACCTGAACCTAAAACATAAACTAAAATAAAAAACCTAAACTAAAATGAATAAACTAAACAAAATAAAAATAAAAATAAAAAATAAACCTAAACTATAAATAAAAATATAATAAACTAAAACAAATAAAAAATAAACTAAATAAACTAAATATACGTAAACATACTAGTTTATTGAATTTTAAAAAATAAGCTAAACCGTAAACCCTAAATCCTAAACCATAAACCATAAACCCTAAAAAACCCTAAGCCCTAAACCCTGAATAAAAAAAATAAAAAAATAAACCATAAGCCTAAAGCCTAAATCCTAAAACTAACCCTAAACCCTAAACGCAAAACCCTAATGCCCAAACCCTAAACCCTAAAACTTGCCCGAAACACTAAACCCTAAACTTTGAACCCTAAACCATGAAACCCTAAGCACTAAACCATAAACCCTAAACATAAACCCTAAAAGCCTAAACCCTAAACCCTTAACCCTAAACCCTAAAACTTACATCCATAAATCCTAAACACTAAACCCCAAACCCTTAACCCTAAACCCTAGACCCTAAAAACCTTAACCTAAACTAAATAAAAACTAAATATATAATAAATAAATAAACCTTAACCTAAATTACATAAGAGACGATTCTAGTTATCTAAGGTTTTTGATTTGCTCTATGCAAGCTCATTTTTGATCTATTTAGTTGCTTGAGTCCTAAAAAACTTGGTGTGATACTTGGTTGATCACATCGAAAAGAAGAAATGTTGAATATGAATTTGTTCTCTGTTAAAAACAATCATAAACCAAAACCTAAACCATAAACCTAAAACCTAAACCCTAAACACTAAACCCTAAACACTAAACCCTACACCCTAAACCTACAACCCTACCCCCTAAACCCTAAACCTTAAAACCCTAAACCCTAAACCCTAAACCTACAACCCTACCACCTAAACCCTAAACCTTAAAATCCTAAACCCTAAACCCTAAACCCTAAACCCTAAAACTTACAGCCCAAAACACTAAACCCTAAACACTAAACCGTAAACCCTAAAAATCTAAAAACCTAAACCTAAACTAAATAGAACCTAAAAATAAAATAAATAAATAAAACATAAACCTAAATAAAATTAAATAATAATAATAAAAATTAAACTGAAACCTAAACCTAGACCTAAACGTAAAAATAAAATAAAATAAATAAAAACTAAACTAAAATAAAATAAATAAAAATCTAAACTAAACTAAAATAATGAAATAAACCTGAAAATAAAAAACCTAAATTAAATAAAAATTGAACATAAAATAAAAATAAAATAATCCTAAAAAAAAAGAAAAACTAAATAAGAACCTGAACCTAAAAAATAAACCTAAAAATAAATAAAAATACCTAACCACTAAACTAAATAAACAAAACCTAAAATAAATAAAATAAAATAAACCTAAACTTAAACTAAAATAAACTAAACTAAAATAAATAAAGCCTAAACCTAAAAAAAACCCAGAAACCTAGATTCTAAATCTTAAAATGACCCCTAAACCTTAAACCATAATCCTTCAAACCTAAACCCTAAACGTTAAACCCTAAAACCCTAAACTCTAAACCCTAAACCCTAAACCCTAAACACTAAATCCTAAACCTTAAATCTTAAACCTTAAACCCTAAACACCAAACCCTAAAACAAACCCTAAACCCTAAACACTGAACCCTAAACCTACAACCCAAACCCTAATAACCTTAAATCCTAAACCATAAATCCTAAACTAACCCTAAACCCTAAACCCTAAAACCTAAACCCTAAGCCCTAAACCGTAAACCATAATTCCTAAAGAGCTTAAAACCTAAACATAAACTAAATAAAACCTATTAATAAAATAAATAAAAAACATAAAGCAAAATAAAATAAATAAATAAAATAAATAAAAACCTAAACTTATATTTAAACCTAAACCTAAACTTAAAAAGAAAATAAACTAAAAAATAAAAACTAAACTAAAATAAAATAAATAAAAACCTTAACTAAACTAAAAAATAAGAAACCTAAATAAAATAAAAACTAAACCTAACATAAAATAGAATAAAAACTAAATAAATTACTAAACTTAAAAAATAAATGTAAAAATAAATAAAAAATAAAACCTAAACTCTAAACTAAAAAAAAACCTAAACCTGAAATAAAAATAAAATAAACTTAAACCCAAACAAAAATAAACTAAAGTGGAATAAATTAAACCAAACAGAAACCTAAAATAAACTAAACCTAAACCTAAACCCTAAATGAATAAAATAAACTAAAAGTAAACATAAACCTAAACTAAAAAATAAATCCTAAAAATAAACCAAAATTAAAAATCTAAAGCCCAAACCTAAAAAAATAAAATAAAAACCTAAACCTAAAAAATAAAATAAAAATAAAACTAAACTAAAAAATAAATCAAAACCTAAACTTAAATAAAAAACACAAACTAAAATAAATAAACCTAAAATAAATAAACTAAATTAAATAAAAATAAACATAAACCTAAATAAATATAAAAAATAAAATAAACTAAAATGACTAAAAAATAAACTAAATAAACCAAAATCTATGAGTTTACTAAATTTTAAAAAAAGTAAACAAAAATTAAAAAAAACTTTAACCCTACACCCTAAACCCTAAAACTAACCCTAAACCCTAAACCCTAAACCTTAAAATCCTAAACCCTAAACCTTAAACCCTAAAACCTACAACCCTAAACCCTAAACCTTAAACACTAAACCGTAAACCCTAAATACCTAAAACCTAAACCTAAACTAAATAGAACCTAAAAATAAAATAAATAAATAAAACCTAAACCTAAATAAAATTAAATAATAATAAAAAACTTAAACTGAAACCTAAACCTAGACCAAAATGTAAAAGTAATATAAAATAAAAAATAAAAGCTAAACTTAAATAAAATAAATAAAAATCAAAACTAAACTAAAAAATGAAATAAACTTGAAAATAAATAACCTATATTAAATAAAAATTGAACGTAAAATAATAAAAAAATAACCCTAAAAAAAGGAAAACTAAATAAGAATCTAAACCTAAAAATAAACCTAAAAATAAATAAAAAAACCTAAACACTAAACTAAAAAAAATAAACCTAAAATAAAAAAAATAAAATAAATTTAAACCAAAACTAAACTAAAATAAATAAATCTAAACCAAAAGAAAAACCCTGAAACCTAAATCCTAAATCTTACATCTAACCATAAACCCTAATCTTACAAATCTATACCCTAAACCCTAAACCCTAAAATCCTAAACTCTAAACCCTAAACCATAAACCCTAAACCTTAAACCCTAAACCCTAAACTCTAAATATTAATCCCTAAACCATAAAAACTAAACCCTAAAAGAAATCCTAAACCTTAAACTAACCTTAAACCTTAAACCCTAAAAACCTAGACCCTAAGCCCTAAACCCTAAACCCTAATTTCTAAAAAGCTAAAATCCTAAACCTTAACTAAATAAAACCTATAAATAAAATAAATAAAAAACATTAAGCAAAATAAAATAAAGAAAATAAAATATAATAAAAACCTAAACTAATACTTAAACATGAACCTAAACCTAAACAAAAAATAAATTAAAAAAACTAAAAACTAAAATAAAATAAAATAAATAAAACTAAACTAAATTAAAGAAAATCAAAAATCTAAATAAAATAAAAACTAAACCTAACAAAAAATAAAATAAAAACTAAATAAAAAGCTAAACCAAAAAAATAAATGTAAAAATAAATAAAAAAT
This sequence comes from Cymbidium sinense, assembly GCA_021442155.1. Taxonomy (NCBI): domain Eukaryota; kingdom Viridiplantae; phylum Streptophyta; class Magnoliopsida; order Asparagales; family Orchidaceae; genus Cymbidium; species Cymbidium sinense. The sequence continues at coordinate 7,824,054 of CM038220.1, read as the reverse complement.
AAAACCTAAACTGTAAACTTACAAAAAAAACCTAAACCTAAAATAAAAATAAAATAAACCTAAACCAAAACTAAAATAAACTAAAGTAGAATAAATAAAACATAAACCAAATCCTAAAATAATCTAAACTTAAACCTAAACCTAAACCCTAAATAAATAAAATAAACTAAAAATAAACCTAAACCTGAACTAAAAAATAAATTATAATAATAAACTTAAAATAAAAATCTTAAGCCTAAGCCTAAAAAAATAAAATAAAAACCTAAACCTAAACAATAAAATAAAAAAAAAGACTAAACTAAAAAATAAACAAAAACTTAAACCTAAACCAAAAAAAAACCAAAAATAAAAAAAATCTGAACTCAAACATATAAACTAAACTAAATAAAAATAAACATAAACCTAAATAAAATAAAAAATAAAATAAACTAAAATAAATATAAAATAAACTAAATAAACCTAAACCTACGAGTTTACTTAATTTAAAAAAAATTAAACAAAAATTAAAAAGAAAAACCTTAACCCTAAACCCTAAACCCTAAAATTAACGCTAATCCCTAAACCTACAACCCTACAACCTTAAACCCTAAACCTTCAAACACAAAACCCCAAACACTACACCCTAAACCCTAAACCCTAAAACCTACAAACTTAAACCCTAAACCCTAAACACTAAACCCTTAACCCTAAAACTTAAAAACCTAAACCTAAACTAAATAAAACCTCAAAATAAAACAAATAAATAAAACCTAAACCTAAATAAAATTAAATAAAACCTAAACTTAAACCTAAACTTAAATCTAAACCTAAACCTAAACGTAAAAATAAAATAAAATAAAATAAATAAACATCTAAACTAAGCTAAAAAATGAAATAAACTTGAAAATAAAAAACCAGTATAAAATAAAAATTGAACTTAAAATAAAAATAAAATAAACCTTAAAAAGTAAATACTAAATAAGAACCTAAACCTCAAAAATAAATAATAAAAAAACCTAAACACTAAACTAAAAGAAAAATTAAACCTAAAATAAAAACAATAATAAAAACCTTAACCTAAACTAAAAGAAATAAAACCTAAACCTCAACAGTAAATCCTAAAATTAACCCTAAACCCCTAAACTAACAACCCTAAACCTACAACCCTAAACACTAAACCCTAAAACCCTAAACCCTAAATCCTAAACCCTAAACCCTAGACCCTAAACCCTAAACCTTAAATCCTAAATCTTAAACCCTAAACCATAAACCCTAAACCTTTTAAACCTCCAACCTAAACCTAAACCTAAACCTAAATCTTAAATCCTAAACCCTAAACTAACTCTAAACTCCTAAACCTAAACCCTAAACCCTAAACCCTAAAATCTAAATTTTAATCCCTAAATCATAAACAGTAAATCCAAAAATAAACCCTAAACCTTAAACTCTGAACCCTAAACCTATAATCCTAAACCCTAAAAAACCTTAAATCCTAAGCCCTATATTCTAAACCCTAAACTAACCCTAAACACTAAACCCTAATCCCTAAAAAGCTAAATACCTAAACCTAAACTAAATAAAACCTATAAATAAAAAAATATAAAAAACATAAAGCAAAATAAAATAAAAAATAAAATAAAATAGAAACCTAAACTAATACCTGAACCTGAAGCTATACCTAAAAAGAAAATATATTAAAAAATAAAAACTAAACCAAAATAAAATAAATAAAAACCTAAACTAAACTAAACAAAATAAAAAACCTAAATAAAATAAAAACTAAACCTAACATAAAATAAAATAAAAACTAAATACAAAGCTAAAACTAAAAATAAACCTAAAAAATAAATAAAAAACAAGACCTAAATTGTAAACTAAAAAAAAACCTAAACCAAAAATAAAAATAAAATAAACTTAAACCTAAGCTAAAATAAAATAAAGTAGAATAAATAAAACCTAAACCAAAACCTAAAATAAACTAAACCTAAACCTAAACCTAAAATAAACTAAACCTAAACACCTAAACCCTGAAAAATAAAATAAATTAAAATAAACATAAACCTAAACTAAAAAATAAATCCAAAAAATAAACTTAAAATAAAAATCTAATGCCTAAACCTAAAAAAATAAAACAAAAACCTAAACCTAAACAATAAAACAAAAATAAAACTAAACAAAAATGTAAATCAAAACCCAAACCTAAACCAAAAAAATAAATAAAAATAAAAAAATCTAAACTCACATATATAAACTAATCTAAATAAAAAATAAAAAAATAAAAAAATGAAAATAATGATAAAATAAACTAAATAAACCTAAACCTATGAGTTTACTTAATTTAAAAAAAATTAAACAAAAATTAAAAAGAAAAACCTTAAACCTAAACCTTAAACTCTAAAACTAACCCTAAACCCTAAACCTACAACCCTACACCCTTAAACCCTAAACCCTAAATGCTAAAACCTATAACCCTAAACCCTAAATCCTAAACACTAAACCCTAAACCTTAAAATCCTAAAAAACTAAACCTAAACTAAAAGAAACCTCAAAATAAAATAAATAAATAAAACGTAAACCTAAATAAAATTAAATAAAAAATAAAATAAAAATGTAAATATAAACCTAAACCTAAACCTAAACGTAAAAATAAAATAAAATAAAATTATAAAAACTAAACTAAAATAAAATAAATTAAAATCTAAACTAAACTAAAAAATGAAATAAACTTGGAAAAAAAAAACCTATATAAATTAAAAACTAAACATAAAATAAAAAAATAAACCTTAAAAAAAACTAAATAAGAACCTAAACCTAAAAAATAAATAATAAAAAAACCTAAACACTAAACTAAAAAAAACTAAACCTAAAATAAATAAAATAAAATAAACCTAAACCTAAACTAAAATAAATAAAACCTAAACCTAAAAAAACCCTAAATCCTAAAACTAATCGTAAACCCTATACCCTAAACTTATAACCCTAAACCAACAACACTAAACAAAAAAAAAAAAAAAAAAAAAAAAAAAAATTAAAAAAAATTAAAAAAAAAAACCAACAACACTAAACCCTAAACCCTAAAACCATAAACTCTAAACCTTAAACCCTAAACCCTAAACCCTAAATCTTAAACCCTAAACACTAAACACTAAACCCTAAAACTAACCCTAAACCCTAAACTCTAAACCCTAAACCTACAACCCTAAACCCTAAAAAACCTTAAATCCTAAACCCTAAACCCTAAACCTTAAACTAACCCTAAACCCTAAATCCTAAAATAAAAACTAAAACCTAAAACTAAACTTAAAAAATAAAATAAACCTAAGAGTAAAAAAATGTAAATAAAATAAAAATAAAACAAAAAATAAAAATAAAATAAACATAAAATAAGATAAAAGGAAAACTAAATAAAAACCTAAACCTAAAAAATTAATAAAACCTGAACCCTAAACTAATAAAAAACCTAAACCTAAAATAAACAATATAAAATAAAACTAAACCTAAAATAAAATAAACTGAACTATAATAAATAAAACTTAAACTAAACCGAAAATAATCTAATCCTAAACCCTAAACTAAATAAAACAAAATAAACTAAAAATAAACCTAAACCTAAACTAAAAAAAATCCTAAAAATAAACCTCAAATAAATACCTAAAACTTAAACCTAAAAAAATAAAATGAAAACCTAAACCTAAAGTAAAAAATAAAACCTAAACCTAAAAAATAAAAAAATAATAAATCTCAACTAAAAAAATAAAGTTAAACCTAAAAAAAATAAAAATAAAAAATCAAAGCTAAAATAAATAAACCAAACATAAACAAAAATAATAAACCTAAATAAAAATATAAAATAACATAATCTCAAATAAATAAAAAATAAACTAAATAAACCTAAATCTATTGGTTTACTTAATTTAAAAAATAAAACCTAAACCTTAAACCCTAAAATGTAAGCCCTAAACCCTACAATCCTAAATTCCTAAACCCTAAACCTTTAAACCTAAAAAACTCAACCTTAAACCCTAACCCTAAAAACTAATTCCTAAACCCTAAACTAAACCTTAAACTCTAAACCTAAACCTAAACCCTTTAAACCCTAAACCTAAATTAACTTAAACTTAAATCCTAAAACTATTAATCTAAACTCCTAATTTAAACCCTAAAAACCTTAAATCTTAATGCCTAAACACTAAACCATAAACCCTAAACCCTAAAAACCTAAACTTAAACTAAATAAAACCTATGAATAAATAAATAAATAAACCTTAACCTACATAAAAAAATAAATTAAAATAAAAACCCAAACTAAAACCTAAATCTATAGCTAAAAATAAAACAAAATAAAAAATAAAAACTAAACTTAAATAAAAGAAATAAAAACATAAACTTAACTAAAAAATAAAATAAACCCAAAAATTAAAAACTTAAATTAAATAAAACTAAATGTGAATAAAAAATAAAATAAACCTAAAATAAAATAAAATAAAAACTAAATAAAAACCTAAACCTAAAAAAAACCAAAAAATAAATAAAAAATAAAACCTAGACCCTAAACTAAAAATAAGAATAACCTAATCCTAAAATAAAAAAAAAACTAATTAAACTTAAACCTAAACTAAAATAAACTAATCTAAAATATAAAAAAACCTAAACTTAAACCTAAAATAAACTAAATCTAAACCCTAAACTAAATAAAATAAAATAAACAAAAAATAAACCTAAGCCTAAACTAAAAAAGAAAACCTAAAATAAAAACCTAAAACTTAAACAAAAATAAAATAAAAACCTGAACTTAAACCTAAAATTAAAAAATAAAACCTAAACATAAAAAATTAAAATAAAAGAAAACTAAATTAAAAAATAAACATAACCCTAAACCTGAACCTAAAAAATAGACTAAAATAAAATACCTAAACTAAAATAAATATACTTAAAATAAATAAACCAAACTAAATAAAAATAAAAAAATAAAAAATAAAAATAAAAAACAAATGAACCAAATATACTAAATAAACCTAAACCTATTAGTTTACTTTTAATAAACCCTAACCCTAACCCTAAAAAACCCAAACCTAAACCTAAACCTAAACCCTAAACCCTAAATCCTAACTACAATCTCTAATCCTAAATCTATAAACTCCTAAACTCCTAAACCCTAACCTAACCCTAAAACCTTAAACCCTAAACTCCTAAACTATAATTATAAACTCTAAAACCTAAACCCTTAAACCCTAAACCTTAAACCCTGAACACTAAAACCTAAAAATCCTAAACCCTAAACCCTAAACACTAAACCCTAAACCCTGAGCCTAACCCTAAATCTTAAAACCCGAAACCCTAAAACCCTCAACCTTTAACCCTAAACCCTAGAAACCTAAACTTAAACTAAATAAAACCAAAAAATAAAATAAAAAAATCTAAACCTAAATAAATAAAATAAAATAAAATAAAAACTTAAACTAAAACATAAACCTGAACTTAAAAATAAAATAAAATAAAAAAATAAAAATAAACTAAAATTAAATAAAGAAAAACCAAAACTAAACTAAAAAAAAACCTACGAATAAATAATATTAATAAAATAATAATTAAATGTAAAATAAAAATAAAATAAACTTATAATAAAATAAAATAAAAACTAAATAAAAACCTAAATTGAAAAAATAAACCTAAAAATAAATAAATAAACCTAAAATTAAAAATAAAATAAACCTAAACCTAAACTAAAATAAGCTAAACTAAAATAAATAAAACCTAAACTTAAGATAAATTAAACTTAAACCTAAACCTAAACTAAATAAAAAAATATAAACTAAAAATAAATCCAAACTAAAACTAAAAAATAAAACCTAAAAATAAACCTAAAATAAAAACTTAAAAGCTAAACCTAAAAAATAAAATAAAAACCTAAAGCTAAACCTAAAAATAAAAAATAAAACATAAACTTGAAAAATAAAATAATAGTAAAACTCAACTAAAAAATATACCTAAACCTAAACCTAAAAAATAAACTAAAATAAAAAACCAAAAATAAAATAAATAAACCTAAAATAAATAAACTAAACTAAATAAAAATAAAAGATAAAATAAAGTAAAATAAATAAATAAAATGAAGTAAGTAAACCTAAACCTATCGATTTACTTAATTTTAAAAAAATCCTAAACCTTAAACCTTAAACCCTAAAACTAACCCTAAACCCTAAACCCTAAACCTACAACCCTAAACCCTAAACCCTAAAATACCTAAACCTTATTCTTAAACCCTAAACCCTAAAAGCATAAACCCTAAAACCCTAAACCCTAAACCCTAAACCCTTCACCATAAACCCTAAACCCTAAACCCTAAATCCTAACCCTAAACCTTAGAACCTAAACCCCAAACCCTAAACCAAAACCTAAAGTAAGTAAATAAATTTTAAAAAGAAACTTAAAATAAAAAAAATAAAAATCTAAACTTAAAAAATAAACCTAAAAATAAAACCTAAAAATAAATAAAGAATTAGACATAAACCCTAAATTAAAAAAAACCTAAACCTAAACAAAAATAAACTAAACTAAAATAAATAAAACCTAAACCAAAAAATAAAATAAAAATAGAACTCAACTAAAAAATAAACATAAACCTAAACCTAAACCTAAAAAATAAACTAAAATAAAAACCCTAAACTAAACCAAAAAAAACCTAAAATAAATAAACTAAACTAAGTAAACATAAAAAATAAACTTAAATAAAAAAATAAACTAAAATAAATAAAAAATAAACTAAATAAACGAAACCTACTTTACTTAATTAAAGAGAAACCCTAAACTCTAAACTAAACTCTAAACCTTAAATCTAAATCCTTAAACCTAACCTTAAACCTAAACCCAAAACTTAAAACCCTAAATAATCCTAAACCCTAAACCCTAAAACCATAAACCCTAAACTCTAATCCCTAAATTTCTAAAAGATAAACCCTAAATCATAAGCACTAAACCCTACACCCTAACCCGTAAACCCTAAACCCTAAACCCTAACCCTAAACCTTAAACCCTAAATCCCAAACCCTAAACTTAAACCTAAAGTAACTAAATAAATTAAAAACTAAACCTAAACCCTAAAACCTCATAAACCTAAACCTAAACCTAAACCCTAAGAATGCGTAGAACCTTAACGAACATTCTGCCAACCGTGCTCCATCTAGATCTGCAAGGGAGGAATGGTGAAGGTTATCGCATTGGGATTTGAGGTGCTGGTGGATGGGGTGGTGGTTATGGACGAGAGGAGCTGATGAAGGTTACTGGTGGCTAGAGATGGAGAGATCGAGACATGGTGGATCCCGCTACCCAAGAGGCTAGGGTGATTCTGATGGGAACTGCAAAAATTGAAGAACGGCTGACCCTAAACCCTAGAACCCTAAGCCCTAAACCCTAAATCTTAAACCCTAGGATGATAAAAACATAAACTTAAACTAAATAAAACCTAAAAAAAACCTACACCAAAATAAAATAATAAAATAAAAACCTAAACTAAAACCTAAACCTAAACCAAAACCTAAAAAAAAATAAAATAAAAAATAAAAATAAGATAAAAATAAAATAAATAAAAACCTAAACTGAATAAAAAAACTTAAATAAAATAGAAAGCAAACCTAAAATAAAAATAAAATAAACCTAAAATAAAATAAAATAAAATAAAAACTAAATATAAACATAAACCTTAAAAAGTAAACCTATAAAAATACATAAACCCTAAACTAAAAAAAACATAAACCCAAAATAAAAATAAAATAAATATAAACCTAAATTAAAATAAACTAAACCAACATAAATAAAGCACAAACCTAAACCTAAACTATAAATAAATTAAAATAAACTAAAAATAATCCTAAACCTAAACTAAAAAAATAAAACCTAAAAATAAACCTAAAATAAACACTTAAAACCTAAACCTAAAAAAATATAATAAAAACTTAAACCTATAAAATAAAATAAAAATAAAACTAAACTAAAAATTAAACCAAAAAATAAACATAAAAATAAAAAATAAACTAAAACAAAAAACCTAACCTAAAATAAATAAACCTAAAATAACTAAACTAAACTAAATAAAAATAAAAATACACCTAAATAATAATAAAAAATAAAATAAATTAAATAAACCTAAATCTACCATTTTACTTATTTAAAAAAAATAAAAAATAATAAAAGAATAAAAAAATTATAAAATAAAAATCCTAAACCCTAAACCCCAAACTCTAAACTCTAAAACTAATCCAAAACCCTAAACCCTAAACTTTAAAACCATAAACCCTAAAAACTAAACCTTAAAACCCTAAACCCTAAACCCTAAACCCTAAACCCTAAAACTCTAAACCCTAAACCATAAAACCTAAACCCTAGACCCTAAAACTTACAACCCTAAACCCTATACCCTAAAACCCAAACCCTAAACACTAAATCCTAAACCATAAAAACTGAAAAACATAAAAACATAAACCTAAAAAAAATAAAACCTAAAAATAAAATAAATTTAAAAACCTAAATGTAAATAAAATAAAAAAACCTAAACTAAAACCTAAACCTAAATGTAAATATAAAATAAAATAAATAATAAAAACTAAACTAAAATAAAATAAATAAAAACCTAAACTAAACTAAGAAAAATAAAATAAATCTAAAAATAAAAACTTAAATAAAATAAAAATTAAACGTAAAATAAAAATAAGATAAAATAAAAACTAAATCAAAACCTAAACCTAAAAAATAAACCTTAAAATAAATAATAAATAAAACCTAAACCCTAAAATTTAAGAAAAAATCTAAACCTAAAATAAATTAAATAAAATAAACCTAAATCTAAACTAAAATAAACTAAACTAAAATAAATAAAACCTAAACCTAAACCTAAAATAAACCAAACCTAAACTCTAAAAAAATAAATTAAAAGAATCAAAAAATAAACGTAAACCTAAGCCTAAAAAAATAAAAACCTAAAACCTAAACCCAAACCTAAAAATAAAAAATAAAACCTAAACATAAAAAAAGAAAATAAAAATAAAACTAAACAAAAAATAAACATAAACATAAACATAAACCTAAAAAATAAACTAAAATGAAAATAAATAAATAAACTAAAATAAATAAAAAATAAAAATACACTTAAATAAAATAAAAATAAAAATAAAATAAACTAAATAAAATAAATAAACCTAAACCTATTAGTTTACTTAATTTTTTAAAAAACCATAAACCCTAAACCTACAACCTTAAACCCTAAACCCTAAACCCTAAACTAACCCTAAACCCTAATCCCTAAACCATAAACCCTAAACTAAACCTTAACCAAAACTTAAACCTAAACCTAGACCCTAAAACCTTAAACCCTAATACTAAATTAACTAAACCTAAACCTAAAACCTAAACACTAAAGTTTTAAACTTCTAATCCTAAACCTAAAACTATAAACTAATTCCTAAACACTAAAATCTTAAACCTTTAAACTAATCCATAAACCCTAAAACCTAAAACCCTTAAATCTAACTTAAAGTTTCATTAACTTCTAAACCCTAAACTATAAACTAATCCTTTAAACCCTAAACCATAAACCCTTAAAACCATAAACCCCAAAGCCTAAACACTAAACCCTAAACCTTAAACACTAAATCCTAAACCCTAAACCCTAACCCTAAACCCTAAACCCAATTACCCTAAACCTTAGAACCCTATACTCTAAACCGTAAACCCTAAACCCTAAGCCCTACTAATTAAAAACCTAAAAAGCTAAACCTAAACTAAATAAAACTTAAAAATAAAATAAATAAATAAATCTAAACCTACAAAATTTTTAAAAAATAAAATAGAATAAAAACCTAAACTAAAATCTAAACCTAAACCTAAAAATAAAAAAACTAAAAACTAAAAATAAACTAAAATAAAATTAATACAAACCTAAACTGAACTAAAGAATAACCAAAATAAAATAGAAACTAAAAATAAAATAAATTAAAAACTAAATAAAAACCTAAACCTAAAAACTAAACCTAAAAATAAATTAAAAGAATAACCTAAACCATAAACTAAAAAGAACTTAAACCTAAAATTAAAATAAAATAAACCTAAACCTAAACTAAAATAAGCTAAACCTAAAATAAACTAAACCTAAACCTAAACCTAAACTAAATAAAATAAACTAAAAATAAACTTAAACCTAAACTAATAAATAAAACCAAAAAATAAACCTATAATAAATACCTAATGCCAAAACATAAAAATAAAAAATAAAAACCTTAACCTAATTTTAAAAATAAAAAAATAAAACTTTAACCTAAAAAAATAAATTTGAAATAAAACTCAACTAAAAAATAAACCTAAACCTAACAGATAACCAAAATAAAAAACTTAAACTATACTAAATAAACCTAAAATAAATAAACTAAATAAACCTAAACCTACAGGTTTACTTAATTTAAATAAAACCCAAACCCTAAATTCTAAACCCTAAACACTAAACCCTAAACCCTAAAACTAACCTTAAGCCCTAAACCCTAAGCCTACAACCATAAACCTATAAATCTAAACCCTAAACCCTAAACCCTAAAACCTCAACTCTAAATCCTAAATCATAAACCCTAAACCTTAAATCCTAAACCCCAAACCCTAAACCCTAAAACCCTAAACAACCTAAACCCTAAACCTTAAACCCTAAACCTTAAACCCTATACCATAAATCATAAAACCTAGAACGTACAACCCTAAACCCTCATAATGTGTAACCTCAAAGAAGAACATCACCATCATCAGCGGCTCAGATCTGTGGGTGGAGGCGTAGAGTGAGGTGGCAATTTTCAAAGGGGATCTGAGGTGGTGGTCTGAGTAAGGATGATTATTTGGTGGGGCAAGAGGAATGATGAAAACTTACCATGGTGGTAAATGGAGGGAGAGCCTGAGACATTGGCGGGTGGATCCCATAGTCTCATGGAAACTGGGGAACCGGAAACAAGAATGAATCAATCTGGATCTCATCGCCATGGAACCGATACAATAGATGGTTCTACTTATCTAGAATTTTTGATTTGCTATTTTATGATCATCACTCTAGCCTTAGAAACATGGTGCTAATTGCATGAAATCAAAAGAATAAATGTGAATCCAATTTGTATTCTATTAAAAAAAACCTTAAACCCTAAACTAAAACTTAAACCCTAAACCTAAAACCTAAACCCTAAATCATAAACCCTAAACCCTAGACCCTAAAACCTAAACCATAAACCCTAAAAACCCTAAACCCTAAATAATAAAACTTAAACCCTAAACCCTAAACAGTAAAACCCAGCGCCTAAACCCTAAACCCTAAACCCTAAAACCCTAAACCTTAAACACTAAAATCACAACCATAAACCCTAAACCCTAAACCCTCAACCCTAAAAACCTAAAAACCTAAATTTAAACTAAATAAAACCTAAAAGAACTATAAATAAGAAACCTAAACCTAAAGAAATAAAATATAATAAAACCTAAACTTAAGCCTAAACCTAAAATAAAAATAAAATCTATACTAAAATAAAATAAATAAAACCTAAATAACTAAAAAATAAAATAATCCAAATTAAAAAAAAATAAATAAAATAAAAAACTAAACCAAAAAATAAAAAAACCTAAACTAAACTAAATAAAAAAGCTAAACATAGAAAATAAATCTAAAAATAAATAAGAAAAATAAAACCTAAACCTAAACTAAAAAAAAACCTAAAACCTAAAATAAAATAATCAAAATAAAATAAACCCAAGTTTAAAAATAAACTAAACTAAAATAAATAAAATTTAAACCTAAACGTAAAAAAAACTAAACCTAAACCTAAACTTAAATAAAATAAAATAAAATAAAATAAAATAAAAATAAACTAAACCTCAACCTAAACCTAAACTAAAAATTAAAACCTAAAAATAAAGCTGAAATAAAAACCTAAAACATAAACCTAAAAAATTAAAATAAAAATAAAAACTTAAACTTAAAAATATAAAATAAAACCTAAAACTAAAAAATAAAATAAAAATCAAATTATACTAAAATAAATAAACCTAAAATAAAAAAACTAACTAAATAAAATTACAAATAAACCTAAATAAAAAATAAACTAAAATAAATAAAAAAATAAACTAAATAAACCTATTAGCTTACTTAAATTTTTCTTTTAAAAAAACATAAATAAAAAACCCTAAACTACAAACCTAAACCCTAAACCTAAACCTAAACCCAATCCTACCAAACTCACAAACCCAACACTTGATCCCTGAGCCCTAAACCCAGATCCAACATAACCCTAACCACCACCCTAAACCCACTCTAACCTAAATAACCTTAACCCTAAAACCTAAACCACAACCCAAACCTAACTAAACCCCTTAAAGCCCTAAATCCTCAGTGACCAAACTAACCCTAAACTCAACTAAACCCTAAACCCTAAACCCTAAACCCTAAAATCATAAAAATCTAAAACACAAAACCCTAAACCCTAAACCCTAAGACCTAATCTCTTAACCCTAACCTTACACATTAAACCCTAAACCCTAAACCCTAAACATAGACCTAAAGTAACTAAATAAATTAAAAAGTAAATTGAAACCCTAAAAGCTAATAAACCTAAACCCTAAGAATGGGCAGAACCTTGACCGCAGGAACCTCACCATCAACCAGGCACAGTCTAGATCTCATGGTGGAGGCAAAGGTGGAGGCAGTGTTTATCGTAGTGGTGGTGAGGGATTTAGAGGTGCTGATAGATATGGACGTAGCAGTTATGGAGGTGGGAGGAGCGACGGAGGTTATATCCATGGTGGTGGTGGAAGGAGAGATCAGGGATTTGATGGCAGATCCCACTACTCAAGAGGAAAGGGTGATTCTGATGGGAACTGGAGTAACTGAAGAATGGCTTATCCGATCTGCTGGTTATGGAACTGTCTTTATAGTAGAGACTATTCTATTTATCTTGGGTTTTTGATTTGCTCTATGTGTACTCATTATTTATCTATGTCATCATTTGTGTCTTAGAAAACTTGGTGTGCTACTTGGTTGATGAAATTGAAAAGAAGATAAGTTAAATCAGAATTTGTTCTCTATTAATAAAAACCATAAACCTGAAACCCTAAATCCTAAACTAAAACATAAACCCTAAACCTAAAACTTAAACCCTAAACCCTAAACTCTAAACCCTAAAAACCCTAAACCTTAAACCCTAAACAAAAAAATTCTAAACCCTAAACACTAAACCCTAAATCCTAAACCCTAAATCCTAAAACCTACAACCCTAAACCCTAAACCATTAACCCTAAACCTTAAACCCTAACCCCTAAAAACCCAAAAAGCTAATCCTAAACTAAATAAAACCTAAAAATAAAATAAAAAAAACCTAAACCTAAATAAAATAATAAAATAAAATAAATAAAAACCTAAACTAAAACCTAAATCTAAACCTAAACCTAAAAGTAAAATAAAATAATGATAAAAACTAAACTATAATAAAATAAATAAAAACCTAAACTAAACTAAAAAATAAAATAAACCTAAAAATAAAAAACTTAAATAAAATAAAAATTTAACCTAAAATAAAAATAAAATAAACCTAAAAAATAAAATAAAAACCTAAACCTAAATCTAAAAATAAAATATAAAATATAAAAATAAAATAAAAATAAAACTAAAATAAAAAATAAACCTAAACCTAAACCTAAACTTAAAAAATAAACTAAAATAAATAACCTAAACAAAAATAAATAAACTTAAAATAAATAAACTGAACTAAATAAAAATAAAAATAAACTTAAATAAAAATGAAATAAAATAAACTAAAATAAATAAAAAACTAAAGTAAATAAACTTAAATCGATCGATTTACTTAATTTTTTTTAAAACCCTTAAACTAAACCAAACCCAAATTCTAAACCCTAAACCTAAACCCTAAATAACCCTTAACCCAAAACATATAACCCTAAACCCTAAGCCCTAAACCCTAAACCCTAAACCCTAAACTCTAAAACCCTAATCCCTAAACCCTAAACCTTAGACCTGAAACCCAAACCCTAAAACCTAAACCGTAAGCCCTAAATCTTAAAACCCTTAACCCTAAACCCTAAATTAACCCTAATCCTTAAACGAACCCTAAACCCTAAACACTAAATCCCTAAACAATAAACCCTAAACCTTAAACCCTAAACCTTAAACTTTAACCTTAAACCCTAAACCCTATACCATAATCCCCAATCATTTCACTTTAGATTTCTCTCATCAATATGTGAATTCATTTCATTAACCATTAATTCCTTTTTGCTATGGGTGCTTTAGTTGTTTGACCATTGCAAATTGATCAGGTAATGAATACAAAATCTCATCCTTTAGTGGCTTGAATCCTTATTGAATTGGACATTACCAAGAAACACCCAAAGGAAAGTTGGTTGGGATCTGATAATTATGGTTACATGCCAAGAATTGAATTTGAAAATTTCCCTATCTTTTGTTCTCACTGTAAAATCCATGGGTATGATAATTTTGAATGTCTCATTCTTCATCTTCATCTAAAATAGGAAATCCCTATTAAGGAAATTTCTATTCCTAACCCTAGGCTAACCATTGTTAAATATCAAAAAGCTACTTCAAAAAAAAAAATTTTTTGAAAGTTCTTAGTAAGGTTGTTTTACCTATTACCTCTTATGTGCAATTCAAGGCTTCTAATGCAGACAATAATAGTTTTTCTAAACTTTTGGATGATAATTCTATATCCTCTGATTTGATCTCTGCATCCTTGCTGGCTTTGAGTGATGAAAATGAAGCTTTAATTGAAAATATGAATGTGGCTATTAATGTTATGCATCATTCAGATTCTATGGAGAATATGGTTTTGGTTCCTCATGATAATCAAGTTGCAAAACCAAATTCTAATTTTCAAGTTCAGGATGATTTAAATTCTCAAAAGGATTTGGTTTTGTCTAATAATTGGGGTATTGAAGAGGAAGGACTGGGTGTTCACACTTTCCTTCTTAATAAATCTATTTCTGCTCCCTCTCTTGCAATACCCAATGCCCATTTTTCTTTAAGAATTTTTAATATCTTGGAAGAAGGAGAAATCACTTCTATACAAGAGACTTCTCCAAAATCTATGACTAATGTTGCTAAATCCTTCTCAGATGATGATTACATGGGGAAAAAAATGGTTTCCAAACTTATCATGCGAATAAGAGAAAGAATGTTAAACATTTCCCTACCAAATTGTCAAAAAAATACTAGATTTACTGCAACCTCCCGCTCCTCTCTTAATTAACCTTTTCTTAACCCCATTTTATTTCCTTATGTTTAATTTTATTGTTTGAAATGTTAGAGGGATCAGTACTCTCTCTATTCATAATCGTATTAGAAATCTTTGTAGAGTTTATATATTTCTTCACTTATTATTCTGGAGCCTTTTATTCATGCTAATAAAATTAACCATGTTGCTAGAATGATCAGTTTCAATAAATTTATCTCTAATATTAGTAATAAGATTTGATGCTTTTGGAATAATTTTATTGATATTTCTATTCTTGATGATTTTCAATAGGTAGTCAATGTTCAAATCTCTTAAGGTGATTATTGTATTTTGGGCTCTTTTGTTTATGCATCTTGTAATAGATCTGGTAGAAATCTTCTTTGGGATAATTTGAGGAATTTTGCTACATTTGTCAATAACCCTTGGTTTGTTGGAGGGGATTACAACATTATTTTATTCTCTTCTAAATAAAGTGTTGGTTACTCTCCTAATATTCATTCCATGGAAGAATTTTGCAATATGATCCTTGATTGTAATTTTATTGATATTGGTTTTAGGGCTTCTAATTATACTTGGTAAAACTCTAGACTTTGGCAAAAGGTTAGATCAAATTCTTTTAATACTCATTGGATTACTCAATGGCCTATTACTTATATAGATCATTTAAGCGTAACCTTATTTGATCATGCTCCTCTTTTTTTTCTATTAAAGATACTTATAATATATTAAAGAATTTCTCTCCTTTTAGATTTTAGAACATGTGGATTCAGCATATTAATGTTGACATCACTTTTGGAGTGAGTTCTCAACCTCCTCTTCTTAGACCTTGGGATCTTCTAGATACTAAGACTTCCTTAGCCATAAGACACTTCTAGTGATTAGGTGAACACTTAATCTAAACCTAAAGACATAGAAGGGTTAATCATAGGATTAGACTATGCCTTAGGAATTAAGGATACTCGTCTACTCTATAGCCTAAATCTGAGTTGTGTTCACCTTCTCAAACCAAACCTCAAATTCAATTCAAATATAAAAATCCAAATTCAAATCCTAATCAAATGATTGAAGCCCATGATTGAATCAAAATCCTTCATAAGACCCATGATTTATCTTATGGAATTAGCCTTAGCCAAATCCAAATCAATCCAAATTCAATTAATTTTCTCAAAGATCAATTCAACCCTTCAATCAATTTATCAAATTCAAACTCAAACAAAACTTCAAATCATGATCCAAACCTAAATCCAAATCAAATCAAAATCAAACCTTAAGCCAATTTCATGGACTTAGCCAAGTTCAACCTAAAACCAATCAATCCGTCAATCATCATTCAAAGTTTTACATATAATCACAATCAAAACCATCAAGTAAATCATTCATATGAGAATTCAAAATCAAATGCAATTTTAGTCAAGTTTAAGTCTAAATTAAATCAAATCATGATTTGAATGTTAAGTCACTAATATGTATAAAAAGAAAATGATAATAATAAATAACAAATTTTAATTTAACATGCACAATCCATTTGAAATCTAAAATGAACTACAAAGAGAGAGAGAGAGAGAGAGAGAGAGAGAGAGAGATTAAACCAATTCTAAACATCAAACAAATTGTATTCAAAATTAAATTAGAATAAAAACTATTAATAAATGTTATATATAATACATTAACCATTAAATCAAAATAATTAATTTATCAAATTATGAATCCATATTATCAACAATTATTAATCATAATTAAAATTATCTTATTTGATACACAACTTAGAAATTTTCATTCAATTATTTACTAAAGTTATTAAAATTTTGCAAAACTTTCAAAATCATTTATTTAAAAACAATCAAGTTTCACCATTTTTTTTTAAAACAAGTGAAAAAGACAAAACTATTAAATGACCTACTCCTTGTTAATTTATGTGATCATGACAACATATAAAAAAATGCAACAACAAAAAAAAGAAATAAAAAATGGGAACATGGGAGAATTTATGTAAGACAAAGTTACATATATATATATATATATATATATATATATATATATATATATATATATATATATATATATATATATATATATATATATATATATATATATATATATATATATATATATATATATATATATTCTCTCTCTCTTCTCTCTCAAAAAAACATAGACACACTAGAAAACAAAAAAAAATGAGGCCTTGTCCTTTTCTCATCTCCTTCAGCAAGAGAAGCCAAAGCCCTCTCATTCCTACTTCACTTGAGAGCGGCTCTCCCATCCCAGCCGGTCCTAAAAAAATAAAAATAAAAAAATATCTTTGAGCACCTCTCCTCCATTGGACGCAAAGCTAAAAGCGAAGTCTCCCTCACGTCCATCTATTCCTCTCAACCAAGCGAAGCCTAGCCGACTTAACCACCAACCATGCCTCCCTCTTCCCCCAGCAGGTGACCTCTCTTCCCTCACTTTCTCCAAAATCAAGACACACAGTAGCATGCAGCAGGTAGCTGATTGAGACCTTTTTTATCCCAACTAGGCCCCATAAATCTAGCTACCTATAGAAAGCACATGAGACATGCCATGATTTTTTTATTGATTGATCAAACCATGCCACTCGCATAACCTGGCTTCCAGTGAACTATCCTTCTATGCCTCTATCCTCCTTCATAAAGACTGTGACTTTCTAACTCCAAGCATTCTTCATTGCTTCTCCCATTGCATCACTGGTCATAGAAGAACCCCTTTGAAAGTCTCTGCTGGATGGTTCTCTGGATTTAGCATAAAGAAAGAATCCTTGACTAAAATTATCAAGGCCAGTGATATGGTCCTCCATGAGCCCACCGTTGAGGTCTCCATGGAGGATATCAAATCGAAGAAGATCCATAAGATCATAGATGACATGATTGCAGTTATGTGGAAGGCTCCTGATGTCAGCTTTGCTGCTCCACAGATTGGTATTCCTTTGAGGGAAATGAGCTGAATGACTGTGGAATAGGTGCAAGTATTGATGTAGAATAATATGCCAAGGGTTTAATTGCCATGAAAGCCATCCTCAATGATCTATACAAAAATTCCAAATCAAAAGCACTGTTGGTAGCTCCTGGAGGGTTCTTTAATGATCCATAGTGGTATGGTCAACTTCTAGAGGATTTTCATCCTAATGTTCTCAATGCCCTAACACATCATATATATAATCTAAGTGGAGATTATTATTCTTGAAGGCACAAAGGAATACATTAGCTACGCTCTTAGGAGTGAAACTGATGCACAAGACCATCAACCTTTTAATCTCTGGTAATAATTAATTCAAATCTTCAGAAGAAGGGAATCAAAATAGCTTTTTTCTTTGAAAGATGTTTAAGCGTTGATGGATTTAGAGATATGATAGAGCAGCATCTTTAGATGAAGGTAATAGCTCAAGATCATTTTGGTCAACCTATCAAAATTGCTGCTTCTGGATGGATGGCTCGCATATTATAGCATGAGTTTGATCATCTAAATGAGATTATATATGTGGATATTACTGTTCTAAGAACATTTAGAAAAGTCAAGAATTTTGATTTTCCTCTTCCAGTAAGATACCAAAAGCCAGGTGTCTATGAACAAGTGAGGAGGAAGCGAACCATAGGAGCAAAGAAAAAGAATGCTAGCTAAAGTATTGATATGACCCAACAAGCACCTCAATAGGGCTTCATTTCTTCGAAACAAAGCCACCTCTTGGTCGGAATCCATCGGACATTAACTCCGGTGTGGTATAATTCTTAAATGCTTAGAAATCATTAGGGATTTCATGTTTAATGTGTTGAATGCAAGCATCATTAGGATCCAACCTTTAGAGCATGTGCACTTTACTTTTTAATCATTTTGGAGAGAGTTTAGAGACAAAAGTAAGACCATTCATTTTATGTGTTTGAAGTGAATAGTTTGGATTAGGTCAAATGACATAGTGATTTGATTGCACCTATCAAGCCATGATTAACTCATGGGCCATTTGATCGATGAATGATCATGAGTAATCCAATATTTTATTTATTATTAAATTCAATAATCTAAAAAAAGAGTTAATCAATCTTTAGAATAAAAATAAGAAAGAAATAATATGTGATCAAAGAAAATCCAAAAAAATGTACAAATTAAATTATCATAAAATTTAAGTGAAACTTTATATAAAAAAATTAACTAAACCAATAACATTATAAATATTATAATCAAATATACAAATTTGTATGGACAAAATTTATTAATGTCAATTATAAAAATCAATTCAATCCCTAATTGTTATATGTTCATCCTAAAAGTAAAAAAAAATTTAGTTATGAGACATATTCTTAATTATAATTAATTTAACTATTAATTACAATTGACTAAGCTTTATTTGATTAGTTATTCATATAAAATATTGGAGGAAAATAATTAGGATATCTTTCTCATTTGGATGATAATTAATCAATTTGGCATATTAAGTGAGAGAAATTGATTAATTAATTAATGATTTGATTAATCAAATTAAAATTACAATCATATTTGATCTTCATTAATTAATTCATTGGTAGATATTTGGGTGTTTAATAGCCTAAAGAGAGTTAATGAAATTATGATTTATCCATATGTGTGGGACAATAATAAATGTAATTAATTAAGTTTCTTAATCTAATTAATCAATAATTGTGAGCTAATTTCATTAGGCTCTTTCATTTCTTAGTATCATTACAAGTTATTTTCCATGCATATCATGTTGGCTCATAATATTTAATTAATTACTAACATATGGTAAGGATTAATTAGTAGATTTAATGCATATTATAACCTAATTAAGCCATAAAATCTACTTAATTAAATTTTATTAAACAAAATCAATTCACAAACATGGGAATGGGTTAGTATCAGCAAACTTTCTTTCATTTCATTAAATCAAATTGAAACATAAAAGTTAAAAGGGACATAAGAAACTTTGGTTTCCTATTATGATTTTATTTGATATGATTGTACTTATGAACTAATTTAATTGAATGAAATTATGTGTTTATGTTTAGTTATTCTTCTCCAATCATATTAAATGTTGTATGTCATTTGATTCATGCATTTATCTTTTGAAAAATTAACTGATCAAATGGTTCCCTTTATGTTAAGCTTACATGTGTTGATCTAATTTAATATATGTGTGGCTATTATCACTATTATATCAAAGTTATTTTCAATAGTTTATAAGTCAACTATTATATTTGGAGTGATAATAGTTATAAATATTTCTAAGCTTGCATGTGTCTATGGCTTAGAACATGTGATATGGAGTTCTCTTTATTTAGTCTATATGGATTTACATAAAGTTTGAATGTTAACATGTGAATAGTCCATTTGAAAAGGACACAACATTAGTTTGGATTCATTCCTATGTCTTTCTATGTTAGAATTTAGATAGAACTTTAGCCCACATGTATAAATAATTCAATTGAAAGAAATACAACTTTTACATGATTTTCCATTCTTGTAGTCATTCATACATTCATGTGTATTCAAGAATAGTGGGTATATCTAATTTGGACAATCTAGGGACGTGAGGCTTTAAATAGCCCCAAGGAGGTCTTTACCTCATTCCCATACAAAATGCCAAAACCTTTGTTAAAATAATGTGTCTAAAATAAAATAAATTTTGAAATATTTGCATTTGTAGATTAAGTTATTACTCATTCCACTCATGCTCTAGTCTCTTTGGGAGTGGGTTTAAGGACTTTTATCTCTTTCTAAATTAATAATAGTCTAACTATCTTCCAAATGCATAGTACTTGCCTACATGGTTTTAAAATTGTAGGAGTAGTTAGTTGGTAGCAACTCCAGGCAGTTATAAGCCCAACAATCAGGTAGTTTATTCTCTCTTATGGAGGTAAACCTTATGCCCATTTTTGCTTAGACCTAGGTCATGCCTTGGCTTATGCCAAAGCTCCCTAGATATAGGGTCTGAGGTTGCTATTTCCTTTAAGCTACTAGCATAAATTCTCACCTCTTAGGCATTTCCATAGCCTTGTGTTGTTTGATTATAAGTCCTAGCTTTATAATAAAATGTCAACTTCAATAAAATTAATCTCTTCAACTTCAAACATATAAAGCCCAACTATAGGATAGATTGGAATGCTCACTAGGCTTCCTAGTATCATGAGCATTTCCTACTCATTCCCTTTGGCTTCGATAATAAGTCTTCTCTTTGAACAATCACAATTGATTTTCTTATACAAATAATCCTTTGATAGTCAAGCCTTGAAATCTTTGGAGACCTTAATTTCTACTTTAATTTAGAATCTTCCTAAGGAATTTCCATCTCTTAAGATGTAATTAACTATGGGGGCTTGATCCATAGGGAACTTAACTAACTCGGCTTAAAATAAGCCCTACTTTACTTCTCCATGTAAAGTAGGGGAAAGATCTCTAGTATATTCGAAGACCCCTCATGCCTTAGGAGTCCTTATTAGGTGATTAAGTTCAATATATGGTGATGATTTCTATCTTTTGAGATAGTGCATCATTCTTTAATATCGTACATGATCACTTCAATAAGTACTCCCTAAGATCTGCTTGGTGTCCCACATCTAAAAAATAAACACTGTAATTAAATTTTTAATGTTGTGTCTAAAAATTGCAAAGCTCCTATATATCCTGATAATTTGATTAGTGGGATGAATAGGCTCTGATTTAAACTAAAATGACTGAAATAAAATCTAGTTTGGTGGAATAAGTATTAGTTTAAAAATCTTTTAGCTAATATCAAGGATATGGAAAATTTGGTTTGTCATCTTGAAGTTTCTATTATGATGGAACCTTCTAAGATTATGGACTTTAATGAGGTGAAGGATAAACTTGTTAATTTTCAAAATATGGAAGAAACTTATTGGCATCAAAAAGTTGCTAGTAAACATATTGCAGATGGTGATAGGAATACTATGTATTTATATGCTTTAGTTAATAAAAAGAGAGCTCTAAATAATATTCAAAAAATTAAAAATGATAATGGAGAATGGATTAGGAGAATAATGATATTAAGGATTCGGTTATTATTTATTTTAGAAATATTCTTAATAAGAGTTTCTCTTCTGAAGCTATTTCAAAATTGTGCTAGATTCCTTCTATTATTAACAATGATGAAAATGCTTTGCTTACTATTTTTCCTAATGAAGATGCAAAATTTTAAAGTTCTTAATAGCATAAACATAGATTTTGTTGCTAGTCCGGAGGGTTTCACTACTTAGTTTTTTCAAAAATGTTGGTTTATTATTAAAAATGATTTGATTGATGTTATGGTTGATTTCTTTATTGGTAATCCTTTTCCTATATATTTTTCTAGCAATTCTATTATTCTCATACCTAAGAAAGATAATCCAGACTATTGGAGTGAGTTTAGACCTATTAGTCTTTGCACCTTCTTCAATAAGCTAATTTCCAAAATAATTGCCAATAGGCTTAGATCTTTTCTTCATAAGATTATCTCTCTCAACCAAACTAGTTTTGTTAGAGGTAGATCTATTTCTTATAATATTTTACTTTCCCAAGAATTAATTCATGATTTAGATGTTAAGACTAGATGTGGAAACATTCTTTTCAAATTAGATATTAACAAATATTTTGATAATATCTCTTGGGATTTCCTTTTTCATGTTCTGAATTTATTTGGGTTTTCTAATAAATTTATATTTTATATTAAAAATTGTATTAATAATGCTTAATTGGAGAAACTGAAGAATGATTGACTTATTTTTTATTCTTCTTAATGGTGAAGCTTTAAGCTTTTTTCCTTCTTCTCATGGTTTGAGACAAGGAGATCCTTTGTCCCCTTCTTTGTTTATTATTGCTGTGGAATACCTTTCTATGAGTTTAAATGATTTATTTAATAACAATCCTAACATGTTCTTTAGAACTCTTGGTGGTATCCTTGTTTCTCATCTAAACTTTGCTGATGATTTCATTATCTTTTCTAATGCTTCCTTTCATCATATCAAAAGACTTAAAAATTTTTTAAATAATTTTGGTAGAGAAAGTGGTCTTTCTATTAATGAAAGCTAGAGCTACTTTATTACCTCCTCTAAAATTTCTAATAACAAAATCAATCATATCTTGAGAATCACTAACTTTAAACACCAACAACTCCCTATTAATATAGGATCCTCTTGGGTGCTCCACTTTCTAAAGGTCAAAAAGGATCCCATCTCTTTGATGAGCTTATCCAAACAAATTTTAATAAAATTTCATTGTGGGTATTTCACTTACTCTCTTTTGGTGGCAGGCTTACTTTTCTTAAGAGTACTCTTAATTTGATGCCTTTATATCTTATTCAAACCATTATCCCTACTAACTCTATCTTAAATAGAATTGATCATCTCTTTAATAAATTTTTCTGGGGCTCTAATAATTCGGTTAAAATGATGCATTGGACTTCTTGGCATAAATGTTGTGGTCTTCTGGGTGAAGGTGGGCTTGGTTGCAAACCTATTCATGAAGCTATTACTGCCTTCTCACATAAACTCTAGTAGAATTTTAGAAAAAAAAGATAGCCTCTAGGCTAATTTTATGACAGCTAAATACTGTCAGGGTTAGTGCCCTCTAATCTGTACTTATAAAGTGGTTAACTCCACAATTTGGAAAAGGCTTTTCTCCATTAAATGGGAGGCTGAATCCTCGATATCTTGGGGTATAAATTCAAGATCTTCTTTCTTTTGGGAAGGTAATTGGATTGGTTATGGTTTTATTGATTCTTTTTTTATCTACCCATTCTACTGTTGCTACTAAAGTTAACTCTTTTTGGCTTAATAATAAGTGGAATTATAGTAAACTTAGCGAATTTATTCCTATCTCTCTTTTATATAAACTTACTGATATTCCTATCCTTTCCAACAAGCCTGATCAAATTCTATTTAACCTATCTAATAATAGTCATTTTATTCTTAAAGAGGCTTTGAATTATAATAGAGATGCTCATATTTCATCTAATTTATTTATTAAACTTTGGAATAATGTCATCCCGATCTCTTATTTTGTCCTTACTTGGAGAATTTTGAAAAACTTCATTCTTGTTGATTCCTTGCTCTAGGATAAATGTTTTCATTTGCATTCCAAATGTAATTGTTGATTTCATATTGAAAATGTTAATCATGTTTTGTCAATGATGCTATTGCCTCCAAATTATGGTTTTGGTATGATGATCTTTCAAATACTAACCATTTCCATGGTTTTTTTTTCTTTATATCAATTTATTGAAGCCTGTTTCCAAAAAAACTATGAAAGGTCATATCAAAGTTTTAATTGCCATTACCATTATTAGGTTCATATGGATGGGTAGAAATGATACTAAATATTGTGGTATTCCTATGAATAATAAAAGTTATTTCTAGAACCAAAGAAAAAATTCATGCTTCATTTAATGCTAATTTAATTAGTAACACTCATTATAGAGGTTGCAAATTTGTGGACAAAAAATTGGTTCTTTACCTACCTGAGATCACCTTCTATAAAGAAGATAGGATTATATATTGAATAAAACCTCATAATAATATTATTAAAATTAATACAAATGGCTTTGTCTCTTAGAATACATTTGGTTGTGGTGGTATTTTTAGGGGTTTTAAAGGTAATGTCAGTTGTGCTTTTGCTTATCCTTCTAAAGCTTGTTCTGTTATTTATGCTAAATTAATGGTTGTAAACAAAGCTATTGGCATTTGTTTGCAGAAAGTTTTTATCAATATTTGGATTGAAGTTGATGCTCTCTTACTCATTGACATTCTGACTTCCACTAAGATGGGGAATGCAGATTTATTCTACCTTCTCAATCATACTAGAACACACCTCTCTCAAGTTTGCTTTAAAATTTCTCACATTTGGCGTGAAAGAAATGTTTGTGCAGATTATCTGGCTAATCTAGGTGCTAAACTAAATGATCTCACTCTTTATGAACATCATAATTTACCTAGAAATTTGAGAGGCTTGGTTAATCTAGATAACACTCGATTACCTTAACTTAGAAATTAACTTTGCTTTGTGTATTTTAGGTTCTCTATGATTTTCTCTGTGTGCATTTTTATTTTGTTGCATTTTTTGGTAATTTCACTCCCTTGTATGGTTTCTGCTGTAATACTTGGGAGATCTCTTTGAGGTGGTGGCTGGCTATTCAGCCTCTTTTGTTGGAGAGGTGTTCTCTTTGGCTGACTATTTTATTTAGGGATCTAAATGTCAACAATTTCTTCATGTGCTGCCATGATCTTGTGGTGGCCTCTTTCTGGGTTATGCCTGTATGCTTTTGGCTTTTCCCCTTTCTTAATTGGTCCTAGTTTTGCCTATAGCCTCGACTGGCTATTTCTTTACTTAAGGAGGTTTTTCTGCTGCTATTTTTGGTCTTGGTGTGTTTTGCTATTTGCTACTACCCTCTACATGGCTATCTTAGGTGGTTATTATTTAGTTGCTGCTTTCAATATTTTTACCCTTGAGTTTTGCTGGGACTTTTGGTGGTTTTGGTTGGTTGTTTGTGGTTGGGTGGTCCTCCTAGGCTATGGCTTTTTGTCTAGTTGGGTGATGACCATTTGTTTCTTAGTAGTTTTAGGTGGCTTCTTGTTGATTGTCACTATGCCTGTCTTTCTTTGTGTTAGGATTGCCTCCCTTTTGGACTGGCTATTTCCTTATCGGAGTTGGCTCCTCTATAGCTTTGTTAATTGGATGGATGGTCTTATGGGCTGGTTGGTTTAGTTGGTTGTGCTGGTTGGTTTGGTTAGTTTTCCTTTTTTTTTCTTTCAGATCTATTGTTAACTGGTAGGGTTGACCTTTTGGTGGCTTTTCTTTATTCTGGTTTTGGCCTTGTAGTGGCTGGGTGCTGCTATTTTCCTATGGCTGTCTTTCTATTTATGATGGAGGTATTGGGATTGCCTTTTTATTTCTTGCCTCTGATGTATCGGTTGGATTGGTGGCTACTATTAGTGTTGGCCTTGACCTCTAATCTGGTTTGGAATTTCTAGTTTCTTGGTGCTAGTTGTAGGTTATTCTTTTGGTTTTGGGCAGTTGCTTGTGGTTGTTTGTGACTCTAGTGGGTTTGGTTCTTATTCATGGTTGCTTTATTTTTTAGGTGATATCTTGGCAGTTGCTCTTTCATTTCTACTATGGTGGTTTTGTTGATGCTACATCCTTTCAGGCTTGGTGGACTTTAGTCAACTAGGTGTTTTGTGAGCCAACTTTTTATGTTGCTTGGGCTACAGGTACAAGAGAATTATTGACTTTCACTCTTTGGAAGATTGCCTCCATCAAGGTAAGTGGGCTATGATGGCTGGGATGATTTCTCGATTATTTTTTGGCTAGTAGCAGCATATGTGACTATAACCCTTCTTTTGAAGTTTGGATGCTCACATTTGTGGTTGCCCCTAAAGATGTAGGTGACTGAGCCTGAGCCTTATTAGAAATTTTCTCTTATATTGCTCTTTAATATGTGCTAAAGCTTGATTTTCTCTAGCCGTGCTAATTACAATTTCTAGTTGCTTCAAGATTCTTTTAGAGGTTCACTGCAAATTTTAAAACCTGGATGTGGATTGTGCAACTTTCAAAAGACTTCTAACCCTAGTAGTGGGCTTTAGCTGATCGACCTATTTCCTGTGTTGTTCCTTATTTGTTTTTTGGTTTGTTATTGCTTTTATTTAGTTTCCTTGCTTTTGTTGCATTAGATAGGGGATTTATCTCACTAGGCTAAATGTAAAAAAGAATTATCCTTTTTAAAGACCTTGTACTCCTTTCTTTGTGGCAATATAATTCTCCCCTTTGTGAGTTTCCTTAAAATCCATAAACCCTAAACTCTATACCAAAAACCCCAAACCTTAAACCCTAAAACCTAAAACCTAAACACTAAAATAATCCTAAACCCTGAAAATCTAAGACCTAAACCTAAACTAAATAAAACCTAAAAATATAATAAAAAAAATTAAACCTAAACCAAAATAAAATAAAATAAAAATAAAAAAGCTACATTAAAACTTAAACATAAAGATAAAATAAAATAAAACTAAACCTACCTGCAGTGACCCTACCCCAAATTAATACTAGGCCCTAAATCCTGACCCTCTCCCACCTACCCCAAACCTGGGCCATCCCCACTACTATCAAAAATCTTTGTGCTACCACTGAGGCCTAATCTGACCTGGGCCCAAGTCCAGGCCCCTAAGCCAACCTACCACTGGGCTGAAAACCTGACCCTAAACCCTATGCAAGACCCTAAGCCAAAATCCTAAATCCTGGGCAGGCCACTGAGCTAAAACAAACCTAAATAAAATAATAAGATCTAAAATAATATAAACTTATATCAAAATAAAATAAGATAAAATAAAATAAACATATAAACCTAACTTAAACTGACCTAAGAGTAAAATAAAATAAAAACTAAACTAAAATAATAAAATAAAAACCTAAACTAAACGAGAAAATTAAAAAACCTATATAAAAATACTAAACCTAAAATAAAATTAAAAAATGTAAACTTAAACTTAGATAAACTAAACAAAAATAAATAAAACCTAAACCTAAACCTAATATAAACTATACATGAACTTAAAAGAGACTAAACCTAAACCTAAACCTAAACTAATTAAAATAAAATAAATTAAAAGTTAACATAAACCTAAAAAAATAAAACAAAAATAAAATAAAAGCCTAAACCTAAACCTAAAAATAAAAAATAAAACTTAAACCTGAAAACTAAAATAAAAGTAAAACTAGACTAAAAAGTAAAACTAAACCTAAACCTAAACCTAAAAAAAAAACTAAAAAAAAAAACCTAAACTCAAAATAAATAAACCTAAGATAAATAAATTAAAATAAATTAAAATAAAATAAACCCTAAATCCCACCCTAAACCTTAAAACCCTAAAGTTTAAGAAACTCAAACCCTAAACCACTATAAATAAAACAAAAAATAAACCTAAACTAAATAAAACCAAAAAATAAATTAATTAAAAAAACCTAATCCAAAATAAAATAAAAAAATAAAATAAAATAAAAACATAAACTAAAGTCTAAACCTAAACCTGAACAAAAACATAAACCTAAGAAGAAAAAAATTAAAAAAAACTAAACTAAAATAAAATAAATAAAAACCTAAACTAAACTAAAAAAAATAAAAAAACAAAATAAAATAAAAAAACTAAAATAAAACCTAAATAAATAAAAAAAAACCTAACAATAAAATAAAATAACTAAACCTAAAAAATAAAATAAAAACAAAACTAAACTAAAAAATAAACCTAAACCTAAAAAATAAACCTTTAAAATAAACTAAAATAAAAAACATAAACTAAAATAAATAAACTTAAAATAAATTAACTAAACTAAATAAAAATAAAAATAAACCTAAATAAAAATAAACTAAATTAAAATAAATAATAAATAAACTTAAACCTACTAGTTTACTTAATTTAAAAAAATAAAAAATAAATAAAAAATAAAATACTAACCCTAACTAAACCCTAAACTACCCTAAAAAAGTACAGTGAAACCCTCAAAAAACTACCACTGAGCCAACCCTAAACCTGACCCTAATGAACTTTAAACCTTAAACCCTAAACCCTAAACCCTAAACCCGACCACTAAAACTACTGATCCAAAACTGAGCCCTAAACCACAATCCTAAACCATATACCCTAAATCCACAAATGCTAAACCTAACCTAAAACATAAAACTAAACCAAAAAAATAAAACCTAAAAAGATAAATATAAAAATTAAGCCCAAATAAATAAAAAAAATAAAATAAAAAACCTAAAAACCTAAACTAGGCACAGAATAAAATAAAATAAAAAATAAAAACTAAAATAAAATGAAAAATAAAATAAAATAAATAAAAACCCAAACTAAACTAAAAAGGAAAATAAACCTAAAAATATTAAACCTAAATAAAATAAAAACTAAATGAAAAAAAATGAACCTAAAATAAAATAAAATAAAACTAAATAAAAACCTAAACCTAGAAATAAAACCTGAAAATAAATAAAAATTAAACTTAAACCCTAAACTAAAAAAAACCTAAAGCTAAAATAAATAAAATAAAATAAACCTAATCCTAAATGAAAATAAATAAACCTAAACATAAACCAAAAATAAACTAAACATAAACCCTAAACTAAATAAAATGAAATAAACTTAAAATAAAGCTAAACCTAAACTAAGAAATAAAATGGATAAATAAACCAAACAAAAACCTAAAACCTAAACCTAAAAAAATAATATAAAAACCTAAACCTAAACTTAAAATAAAAAATAAAACCTAAACCTAAATAATAAAAATAAAATAATTAAACTAAAAAATAAATATAAACCTAAACCTAAACCTAAAAAACTAAACTAAAGTAAAAAACCTAAACTGAAATAAATAAACCCAAAATAAATTAATAAAATACAATATAAATAAAAAATAAACCAAAATAAAAATAAAAATAAAATAAACATAATAAATAAAAAATAAAATAAATAAACTAAATAAACTTAAACATATCGATTTACTTAATTTAAAATAAGAGCCACACCCTAAATCCTAAACTTCAGTAAATCTGAACAAACTTTCTAGCCAACCCTAAACATATAACCCTTAACCTGGGACACTAAGGCCCACATGCCTCAGCTGACCCACCCTGAGTCTAGGCCCTAAACTCAGACCCTAACCACTGAGCCACTAAACCAGGCCTTAACCCTGAACTCCACTGAGAACCCTAAAGCCACAGGCTGGGGCCTAAATTCTAACCCTAGTGACCACTGAGCCACTGGGCTAAACCCTAAACCTTAAATCACAAACCTGAAAACTCTAAACCTAAAGCTAACTAAACCACAGGCCCTGACACCAGGCCCTAAACCCCAGGGCCTCTTTGCTAACTGATCCTAACTAAACCCTAAACCCTAAAACAAAAACCTGAGCTAAACTATATAAGATCTAAAAGTAAGATAAATAAATAAATCTAAACCCAGAAATGTATAAAATAAATAAAATAAAATGAAACTAAACTTGACCAAAACTAAATAAAACCTAAATAAAATAAATAAAAAACCTAAAAAAATAAAATTAAAATAAAATAAAATAAAAGCCTAAACTAAAACTAAACTGAACAAAAAAATAAAACTAAAATAAATAAAAATAAATTAAATAAACTAACTAAACCCGGACTGGGTTTGCTAACATAAAAACCATAAAGAAACCCTAAATCCTAAAACCTAAAACCTACAACCCTAAACCTACAACCTACAACCCTAAACCCTAAAATATAAACCTTAAAAGCATAAACAAACCAAACCTAAACCCTAAACCATAAAATCAGAAACCTTAACCTTAAACCCCAAACCTAAACCTAAACCTAACTAAACTAAACTCAACTAAACCCTAAAACCTAATAAACTAAACTAAACCTAAACCTAAGAATGGTGAACAACATGATAGAACATCAATAAAGCTCAGGTTTAGATCTAACGATATTGGCAAAGGTAGAGGCAGCGATTAGCGCAGTGGTGGTGGGGGATCTGGAGGTGCTAGTGGATATGGATATGGTGGTTGATGGTGGATCTACTTGAGAGGCCTCTGGTTCGATGGGAACGGAGAAGTTGAAGATTAGTGGATCTGCTGGAACTATGTCTTTATAATAGAGACGGTGCTAGTAATCTAGGATTTTTGATTTATTTTTTGCGTGCTCATTTTTTATCAATGTCATCGCTTATGTCTTAGAAAACTTGGTGTGTTACTTGGTTGATGAAATAAAAAAGAAGAAATGTTAAATATAAATTTATTCTCTATTAAAAAAACCAAAATCCTTATGCCCTAAACTAAAACCTGAACCCTAAACCTAAAACCTAAACCTTAAACCCTAGACCCTAAACCTTAAAATCCCTAAACCCTAAATCCTAAACCCAAAATCCTAAACCTTAAAACACTAAATCCTAAAGCCTAAACCATAAAACTTAAACCCTAAACTTTAAACCCTAAACCCTAAACCCTAAACCCTAAACTCCAAACCCTAAACCCTAAACCCTAAACCCTATACCCTATACACTAAACTAAACTTAAAACTTAAACCCTAAAAAGCTAAAAACCTGAACTTAAATAAAATAAAACCTTAAAATAAAATAAATAAATAAACCTAAACCAAAATAAAATAAAAAATTATATAAAATAGAAACATAAACTAAAACCTAAACTTAAAAAAATATAATAAAAATTAAAAAAAACTAAAATAAAATAAATAAAAACTTGAACTAAAATAAAAATATCAAAACTTAAATGAAATAAAAACTAAACCTAAAATAAAAATAAAATAAAATAAAAACTAAATAAAAAGCTAAACCTGAAAAATAAACCTAAAAATAATAAAAAATAAAACTTAAATCCTAAATTAATAAAAAA
The DNA here is from genome assembly GCA_021442155.1 of Cymbidium sinense. Taxonomy (NCBI): domain Eukaryota; kingdom Viridiplantae; phylum Streptophyta; class Magnoliopsida; order Asparagales; family Orchidaceae; genus Cymbidium; species Cymbidium sinense. Next base: position 7,792,432 of record CM038220.1, on the reverse strand, counting down.
AAATAAAAAATAAAATAAAATAAACATAACATAAACTAAAATAAACTAAACTAAAATAAATAAAATAATCTTAAACTTAAAATAAACTAAACCTAAACCTAAACCTAAACTAAATAAAAAATAAACTAAAATAAACCTAAACCTAAATTAAAAATAAAACCTAAAATAAACCTAAAATAAAAACCTAAAACCTAAAAAAAAAAATAATATAAAACCTAAACCTAACCTAAAAAAAATAAAACCTAAACAAAAAAATAACATAAAATAAAACTACGGTAAAAAAATAAACTAAAATAAAAACCTAAACTAAAGATAATAAACTTAAAATAAATAAACTAAACAAATAAAATAAAATAAACCTAAATAAAATAAAAATAACATAAACTAAAATAAATAAAATAAACTAAATAAACTTAAAACCTGGTTTGCTTAATTTAAAAAAATTAAAAAAAATAAAAAGCAACCTAAACCCTAAAACCCTAAACCCTAAAACCTACTAAACCTAAACCTAAACCACAAACCCTAAATCCTAAACAAACCCCAACCCTAAAACCTAAACCCTAACCAAAACCTAAAACCATAAACCCTAAACCCTAAACCTAAAAACAAAAACAAAAAAATAAATAAAAAATTAAAATCTAAAAATCCAAAAAAAAAAAACTAACTCGGCCCCCAAACTAAAAACCCTAAACCTTATTCTGCAACCCCTTCCCGTCTTGAGCTCTGGTGATTCTTGAATCCTTTTCCTTTCTGTTCTCTTTCTCATCATTTTTTAGCTAGTTTTCAAGAAATTTCTTCTGGTTTGGCTTCGGCCTTTGGCCTATCCTTGTTTGGTTCTTAAGTGGGACCATTTTCCATGGCATCAGCTTCTGTGAATACTTGGAAAAATTAAATGCTCCAGCTGCTATGGCTCGCACTTCCAATTCTTTGGGAATAGCTAAACCTTTTACCTTTAAATTCTTCAACTTCTTTGATATTTCTTTAAACATGGTTCATACGACCTTCAAAGGTGTTCTGGCTATTATGTGCTATGATTTGGAAATTAAAAAACTAGCCGAGCTTTCTACAATCATTATAAAACTCATGACCATGATGTCTCAGAATGTTTTGTTACTCATCCACATCTTGGGAAGAAAGTGGTTAAAGATCCTATGGTTGCTGGAAAAATTGGAGATTTAAAAAGTGATAAAAGAAAAACTGCTTTAAATGAAAATGATAATGGTGCTATGAATGATATTATTGATTTTCTAATGTTGTTCCTAATATTTCTAATGGTGTTCCCAATGTAAGTCATAGTGATAAGCTTATTAAAAATGCTTCTGAAACTATTTTGGATAGTAATAAGGTTTCAGCTACTATTATTTCTATTATTCCTGAAAATTTGCAAGTGGATTATTTTTTTATTTTTGTTTCAGATTCTAAAGAGATTTGTGTTGCTGAAAATCTAGAAAATGGTTCTATTATTTCACCTAAGAATATCTTTAAAAGAAAATCTTGTTTTATCTTCTTTGAATTTGGGCAAGAATGATGGTATGGAGCTTCTTGATAATGTGCAGCCAATTGTTTGTTTGCTTAATAAATCTATTTCTACCCCTTCTTTAATTGTTATTCTCGATGGTACTTTGCAAGAGGATTTATCTTCTTGTCAAATGAGATCTTCTCCTAAATATGTTGTTAATAATGATGATAAAACTATTTTGATGATGAATCAATGGAGAATGAGACCAGTTTTCAAACTATTTTTGTGAAAATGAAAAAAATAATTTTAAAACTATCCTCCTAAAGTTTATAGATCTACTTGATCTTCTTCATCTTCTTTTCCTAATAAAAGTTAATGTTTAACTTTCTTATTTGGAATGTGAGGGGCATTGGTACTCTTACTATTAGGAATAGAATTAGGAATATTTGTAGAATTTATAATGTTGGTTTTTTGGTTATTCTTGAACCTCTTATTTTTGTTCTTCTAAAATAATGCATGCAGCCAGGATGATTGGTTTTAGCAACTTTTATTTCAATAGCAATAATAAGATTTTGTTATTTTGGAATAATTCTCTTACTATTTATGTTATTAATGATTTTCATCAAGTTATTAATGTGGATATTTTATTTGGTGATTATCATGCTTTTGGCTCTTTTGTTTATGCTTCTTGTAACAAGTTAGTGAGGAGAATTCTTTGGGATCAATCTAGTTTTGCTTCATTTGTTAATGATTCTTGGATTGTGGGGATTGCAATACGGTCCTTTCTTTGAATGAAAGGAAAGGGGGTTCTTCTTTTTACATTCAATGGAATATTTTGCAAATATGATTTTGGATTGAAATATTCATGATGTTGGTTTCATTGGTTCTCAATTTACTTGGAATAATCATAGATTGTGGCAGCGGTTGGATCGTGCCTTATTTAATAATTATTGGTTAAACCGTTGGACATTAACTTTGGTGGAGCATCTTAGTAGAACTCTCTTGGATCATGCTCCTCTTATTTCTATTAAGGATGTTGTTCATAACAATAATATCATTAAAAAATTTTGTTTTCAAAATATGTGGTCACAAGATAAAAGTTTTCTTGTGTTAATGTTTATAATTGGTGTGCTCCTCATTCTCCTGATGATTTTAAATTTGGTATGTTGAGGTTTTTTCTTAAGCTTAAAAGGCTTAAGCATAATATCACTTAGTGGTACAGAAACTATTTTAAAAATCTTTTTGATAATATCAAGAATATGGAACAAAAGGTAAAAGATTTGGATGTACTTGTTATGACTGATTCTTCTTTTTATTATAATCTTACTGAATCTAGAGATAATCTTAATAAGTTTCAGGATATGGAGGAGACTTATTAGATACAAAAAGTTTCCTCTAAGCATCTTTCTGAAGGGAAAAGAAACACTAAATATTTTCATGCTTTGGTAATGAAAAGGGGAGTTCTTGGTCTCATTCATAAAATCAAGAACTTTGATAGTTCTTAGCTTACCGAAAAAGAGGATATATTTTCTTCTGCTCTTAATTGTTTTAAAGTTCTTTTAAATAATAATTGTCAGCTTAAGCATTAATCCAATCACTCTATCATCCCTTCTATTATGTTTATATAGGATAACGAGTGATTGGTTACTCTTCCTTATGATGAGGAAATTTTTAATATTCTTAATGGTAAGAATGCTAATTTTATTGTAGGGTCGGATGGTTAAACTACTTTATTCTTTCAAAAAGGTTGGTTCATTATTAAAGCTGATCTTGTTTATGCTATTGAGGATTTTTTGAAAGGAATTCTATTCCTAAATATTTTTCTAGCATTTCTATTGTTCTTATTTCTAAGAAAGATACTCTTGACTTTTGGAATTACTTTAGACCTACTAGTCTTTATACTTTTTTCAATAAATTGATTTCCAAAATTTTGACTAATATGCTTAGTAAGGTTTATCCTAAGATTATCTCTCATAATCATACTAGCTTTGTTAAAGATAGAACTATTTTAGATAACATCTTACTTGCTCAAGAATTGATTCATGATTTGAATGTTAAAACTAGAAGTGGCAATTTACTTTTTAAGTTTGACATCATAAAAGCTTATGATAACATTTCTTAGGATTTTCTTAATAGCATTATAACTTTATTTTATTTTTCTAATCATTTTGTTTTTTTGGTTAACAATATAATTAAAAATGTTTGGTTTTCATTAGTTATCAATGGTGAAAACTTTGGTTTCCTTAATTCCTCTCAAGGCATAAGACAAGATGACCCTCTTTCTCTGTCGCTTTTTGTTATTGTGATTGAATATTTGTCTTGTTGACTTAATCTTATTTTTAGAAGAATTTTAGTATGTATTTCAGGAATCTTGGTGGTTTGGCTATCTCTGATTTAAGGTTTGCTGATGATTTCAAAATATGTTGTATTGGCTCGTTACATTATGTTAAAAAGCTTAAGGGTTTTTTAAATAAATTTGAAAGGGAAAGTAGCCTTTTGATTAGTACTAATAAAAGTTGTTTTATAACTTCTATTTCTTTTTCTGTTCATAGAATTAATAAAATAAAGGATATCACTAGTTTGTCTCATCAAAACCTTCCTATTAAATATTTAGGCTCCCCTTTATATTATGGTCATAAGAGATCCCATTTCTTTGATGAGGTAATTCAAAATATTTAAAATATAATTTCTACCCTTGAATTTCATTTTTCTTATCTTTTGGTGGTAGATTATTTGTTATTAAAAGTATTCTTTATTCTCTTCCTTTTTATATGTTGCTTAATATTATTCCTACTTCTCTTGTTCTTATCTGGATTAAAAGACTTTTTAATAAGTTTTTTTGGGATTCTAGGAATTTGGCCAAAAGTCTTCATTGGACTTCTTAGTCCAATATGTGTGGTACTATTTATGAAGGTGGCCTTGGGTGCAGATCTTTGATGGACTCCACCAATGCTTTTTCTTATAAACTTTGGTGGAATTTTGGGAAAAATGAAAGTCTTTGGGCCAAATTTATAAAATTTAAATATTACAAAGGTAAGCATCCTTTGATTTGCAATTATAAAATGGTGATTCTATTATTTGAAAATGGCTCTGTGATATTAAATGGAAAGTGGAACCACTCATTTGTTGGGGTATTAATAAAGGGTCTTCCTTCTTTTGGCAAGATAAGTGGACGGGGGACTTTTCCATTGATTCTTTGCTTAATACCCATTGTACTTCTTTGAAAGTTAGTCATTTTATTTATATGGGGAATGGAATTTCTCTCTTTTAAATGAGAGGTAATAACATCATTAATATTCCTATTGATGGTAATTTTTTGGATCAAATTCTTTTTAAATTTTCTAGTAATGGAGAATTTTCTTTTAAAGATACTTGGTATTATCTTAAAGCTAAAAAATCCACTTCTACTATTTTTCTTTAAATTTGGAATAATATTATTCCTACTTCTTACTCTATTCTTGTGTGGAGAATTTTAAGGGATTATATTGTTTTTGAATCTTTACTTTGGGACAAAGGTTATTATCTACCTTCCAAATGCATGTGTTGTTTTCATATTGAAAATGGTAATCATGTTTTTGTTAATGGTGTCATTGCCTCTAAAGTTTTAGGTTGGTATGAGGATTTATTTAATTTAAGTTGTTTTAATGGCAATTTAACATTAATGCAGCATCTGAATTCTTATTTTCTTAATATTGTTAAAGTGCATATCAAAATTGTGGAGGCTATTACTTCGATTTGGTTTATTTGGCTTGATAGAAATGACTCTAAACATCGTTATGTGCCTATGAACCATAAATGGATTATTGCTAGGACTAAAGAAAAGATTTTTTTTTACATAAGGTCTTCTTCTGAGTACTAATTTTAGAGGGTGTAAGTTTGTTGCCTCTAAATTGGGTATCCATTTTCCATATTGTGACTTGTCTCCTAAATTTAGAATTATTAATTAGATTAAGCCTCTTAATTTTTGCATTAAAATTAATATTGATGGATCCTGCACAACAAGTTGTTATGGTGGTATTTTTAGAAACAATCATAAGAATATTATCTTCGCATTTTCCACTCCTCTTTCTACTAAATCAGTTATTTTTGTTGAATTGATGGCTATTTTTTGTGATCTTAAGCTTTGTTTAGAGAGAAATTTTTAGGCTATTTGGTTGGAATCTGATGCTAAGATGGTTGTTGCTAGGATCAATTATAACCATAAGGGTAATGCTGGGATTTTCTATTTAATTAAAAATATTAAAGCTATTATCCCTAAACTTTCTTTTAAAATTACACATATTTTAAGAGAAGGTAACTCTTGTGTTGATTTTTTAGCTAGTTTGGGGTGTGATCTCTCAAACTTTACTTTGTTTACCAATGATAATATTCCTAAAAATTTAAGAGGTTTGTCTAATTTAGATAAATCTGGTCTGCCATATGTTAGATTCTTTTAGATTTTTGTTATTTTTTCATGTTGATTTTCCTTTAGTGGTTTGGTTTTTGTTGGCCTTTGTCCTGGCACTTGGGTGACTGGTGCCTTGTCTTCTACTTTTGGGTATTGCTTTGGCTTGTTTGGATTTTCTTTCAAGTGGTTGGCTTTCTTTGGCTTTGTTGGCTTTTGGTGCTTATGGCTTTTACCATTTATTTTTCTGCTGTGTTGCTTCCGTCTAGTTTCTTTGAGCTGGTTGGGCTATTTAGGTTTTAGCTCTGAGTTTTCATTCCATTTATGGTTTTGGTGGCTCTTCTATAGTTTGGTTTGGTTGGTCTTTTGTGGCATTTCTTTCCCTTCCGATTTTGGTTGCTTTGTCGCTTTGGTTTGATGGTGTTGTGGTCCTTTGGTGGGTCGCATTGGTCGCTTATTGTGGTTATTATTTTACCGCTGTTCGGGTCGATGTTTGTATTATTTTTTCTTTTGGTTGTTTTCCCTCGCTATTTCTTTGTGTTGGCGCTTTGATGGCGTGTGTATTAGAACTTTGCTTATTGGTTATGGGTTACCCTTAGTCAAGGTAAGTTTTGTGATGGTGGATGTTTTCATTTTCTTTCTTTATAGCATTATTTGTGACTGTAACCCTTCTTTGGAGTTTGATGCTCACAAATTTTATTGCTCCTTGATCAGATGAGCCCGAAGCCTTGTCCGTGGATTTTATTTCTTTTCTCTCTCTATGTTCTTACATTTTTTTCATCTTAGATTATCTCTTCTTAAGTTTTTTGTAGGTTTTTTTTTCAGATCTTGGGTTCTTACAAGTGCTTTGTGATCTACTCAGAGGGTTTTAGTGTTATTGCTATGTTTTCTCTCTTTTCCTTTTGCTTTTCTTTTCTCCCAGATAGATTTATCTCTTTAGTTTTATCAGCTCTTTAAGCATTACTTTTGGAGATTTATCCCTTTTTAAGGACTTTCTAATCTATTTCTTATGGAAATAAAATTTTTCCTTTTTTGAAAAAAAAACCCTAAACCCCAAACCCTAAACCCCTAAACAACCCTAAACCTAAAAACCTGAAAACCTAAACCTAAACTAAATACGACCTAAAAATGAAATAAATAAAAAAACCTAAACCTAAATGAAATAATTAAAATAAAATAAAATAAAAACTAAAACTAAAACCTAAACCTAAACCTAAACATAAAAATAAAATAAAATAAAAAATAAAAATAAATAAAAATAAATAAATAATAACCTAAACTAAAATAAAAAAAATAAACCTAAAAATAAAAAACTTAAATAAAATAAAACCTAAATGTAAAATAAAAATAAAATAAACTTAAAATAAAATAAAATAAAAAATATATAAAACCTAAACCTAAAAAATAAACCTAAAAACAGAACCTAAAAATAAATAAAAAATAAAACAAAAACCCTAAATAAAAAAAACCTAAACCTAAAATAAAGATAAAATAAACAAAGTAAACTCAACCTAAACCTAAACTAAATTAAACTAAACTAAAATAAATAAAACCTAAACTTAAACCTAAAATAAGCTAAACCTAAACATAAACCCAAACCAGATTAAATAAAATAAACTAAAATTAAACCTAAACCAAAACTAAAAAATAAAACCTAAAAATAAACCAAAAACCAAAACCTAAAAAAATAATATGAAAACCTAAACCTACACCTAAAAATAAAAAATAAAACCTAAACCTAAAAAATAAAATAAAAATAAAACTCAACTAAAAAATAAACTTAAACCTAAAACTAAAAATAAAACTAAAAAAATAAACCAAAATAAAAAACCTAAAATGAAATAAATAAATCAAAAATAGATAACCTAACTAAATAAGCATAAAAAATAATCCTAAATAAAAATAAAAAATAAAATAAATTAAAATAAATAATAAATTAACTAAATAAACTAAATAAACCTACACTAACTAGTTTACTTATTTTTTAAAAAAAAAACCATAAACCATAGACCATAAATCCTAAACCCTAAACCCTAAACCCTAAACCATAAATCAAAAAAAAACCCTAAACCCTAAACCTTAAACCCTAACCCTAAACCCTAAAAGTATAAACACTAAAACCCTAAACCCTGAACCCTAAACCCTAAACCATAAACCCTAACCCTAAACCTTAAACCCTAAACCCTAAACCCTTAACTAAAACCTAAACTAATTAAAAAATATAAAAAAATAAACCTAAACTTAAACCTAAACCTGAACCTTAAGAATGGGTAGAACCTTGAGGGCAGGAATATCATTTGCAACTAGGATTAGTTTAGATCTGGCGGTGGAGACAAAGGTGGAGGCAGTGGTTATCATAGTGCAGGTGGGAATCTGGAGGTGCTGGTGGATATGGAGGAGACTGCAAGCAGTGGTTATGGAGGCAGAGAGCGCGAGGTTACTGGTGGGGGCAGAGAGATTGGGGATGGTGGATCCGCTACTGAGAGGTCGGGTAGTTCTAATGGGAACAGAGAAATCAAGAATGGCTTCCGACTGCGCTATGGAACATTTACAAGAGAGACAGTTCTAGTTATTTAAGGTTTTGATTTGCTCTATATGTGCTCCTTCGAATCTATGTCATCGTTTGTGTCTTAGAAAACTAAGTGAGTTACTTGGTTGATGAAATCGAACTAAAGAAATGTTGAATCTAAATTTATTCTCTGTTAAAAAAAATTCCAAAAACCCTGAACCCTAAACTAAAACTTGAACGCTAAACCTAAAACCTAAACCTATAACCCTAAACCCTAAATCCTAAAAACCATAAACCCTAAACCCTAAAACCTTAAATCCTAAAACCTAAAACCTAGACCCTAAACCATAAGCCCTAAACCCTAAACCCAAAAAAAAAACCTTAAACACTAAACCCAAAACCCCAAACCCTAAACCCTAAACCATAAACTTAAACTAATCCTAAACCCTAAACCCTAAACCTTAAAAAGCTAAAAACCTAAACTTAAACTAAATAAAACCTTAAAATAAAATTAATAAAAAAATCTAAACCAAAATAAAATAAAAAAATAAAATAAATTAAAAACATAAACTAGAACCTACACCTAAACCTAAACCATAAAAGAAAATAAACTAAAAAATAAAACCTAAACTTAAATAAAATAAATAAAAACACAAAATAAACTAAAAAAAATAAAAAACTTAACTATTATAAAACCTAAATGTAAAATTAAAATAAAATAAACTCAAAATAAAATAAAATAAAAACTAAATAAAACCCTATACCTAAAAAATAAACCTACATATAAAACTTAAAAATAAATAGAAAATAAAACCTAAACCCTACACTAAAAAAACCAAAACCTAAAATAAAAAATAACAAATAAACATGAACCTAAACTAAAATAAACTAAACCTAAACCCTAAACTAAGTAAAATAAAATAAACTAAAAATAAACCTAAACCTAAACTAAATAATAAAACCTAAAAATAAACCTAAATTAATAACCTAATACCTAAACCTAAAAAGATAAAAACCTAAACCTAAACCTAAACCTAAAAATAAAAAATAAAACCTAAACCTAAAAGAGAAAATAAAAATAAAACTAAACTAAAAAAGAAACATAAACCTAAACCTAAGCCTAAAAAATAAACTAAAATAAAAAACCTAACTCAAATAAATAAACATAAAATTAATAAACTAAACTAAAAAAATAAAAAATAAACCTCAATAAAAATTTAAAATAAACTAAATAAACTAAAACCTAACGGTTTACTTAATTTTTTTTTAAAAAATCCTAATCCCTAAACACAAAATCCAAAACCCCAAACCCTAAATCCTAAACCTTAAAACTAACCCTAAACCATAAACCACAAAACTAAAGCCTACAACCCTAAACCCTAAAAAATTGAAAACCTAATCTCTAAATTAACCCTAAACCCTAACCTTAACCCTATATACCTTAAACCCTAAAGAAACCCTAAACCCTAAAAACCCTAGACCCTAAAGACTAAATGGTAAACCCTAAACCCTAAAGACTAAAAATTAAACCATAATCCCTAAACTCTAAACCCTAAACCCTAAACAATAAACCCTAAAAACCTAAAAACTTAAAAATCTAAAAAGCTAAATCTAAACTTAATAAAATATAAAAATAAAATAAATAAAAAAACCTAAACTTAAATAAAATAAAAATAAAAAAAATAAAAAACCTAAACAAAAACCTAAACATAAAAATAAAATAAAATAAATAAAAATAATCTAAAATAGAATAAATAAAAACCTAAACTAAATGAAAAAAATAATATAAACCTAAGAATAAAAAATTAAATAAAATAAAAACTAAATGTAAAATAAAAAATTAAACCTAAAATAAATTAAAATAAAAACTAAATAAAGACATAAACCTAAAAAAATAACCTAAAAAGAAAATCTAAAAAAAATAAAAAAATAAAACCTAAACACTTAACTTAAAAAAAAAACTAAACCTAAATTAAAAATAAAATAAACAAATAAAATAAACCTAAAACTAAACTGAAATAAACTAAAATAATATAAATAAAACCTAAACCAAAACTTAAATGAAACTAAACTTAAACCTAAACTTAAACTAAATAAAATAAAATAAACTAAACATATACTAAAAATTAAAACCTAAAATAAAAACCTAAAACCTAAACCTAAAAAAATAAAATAAAATCCTAAACCTAAACCTAAAAAATAAAAAATAAAACCTAAACCTAAAAATAAAATGAAAATAAAACTCAACTAAAAAATAAACTAAATAGAAAACCTAAATGAAAATAAATAAACTAAAGTAAATAAAAATTTAAAATAGACGTAAATAAAATTAAAAAATGAAATAAATTAAATATACTAAATAAACCTAAACCTATCATTCTACTTAATTTAAACAAAAAACCTTAAACCCTAAACCTTAAATCCTAAACCCTAAACCTACAACCCTAAACCTAAACCCAAAACCCAAAATCCTAAAAAACCAAAAACCCTAAACCCTAAACTCTAAACCCTAAAAGCATAAAACCTAGAACCCTAAATCCTAAACCCTAAACTCTAAACCCTAAAACCTAAACCCTAAACCTAAACCATAAACCCTAAACCCCAAACCCTAAACCTAAACTTAAACCTAAAGCAACTAAAAAAATTAAAAAATAAACCTAAACCCTAAAACCTAATAAACCTAAACCTACCCCTAAACCCTAAGAATGGGCAAAACCTTGACAGGAGGAGCATCACCATCAACCAAGCTCGCCTAGATCCGATGGAGAGGTGGCCAAGGCTATCGCAAAGGGTGGTGGGGATCTGAGGTGCCGTGGATGGTGGGTGGTCATGTGGTTGGTTATGGAAGTGGGAGGAGCGATGGAGGTTACAGCTGTGGGTGGTGGTGGTGGGAGAGATCGGGGATATGATGGTGGATCCCACTACTGAGAGGTCGAGGTGGTTCGATGGGAACCGGAGAAACCAAGAACAACATCCGATATGTCGCTAATTGGAACTATCTTTATAGTAGAGATGGTTCTAGTTATTTAAGGTTTTGATTTTCTCTATGCATGCTCATTTTTTATCTATTTCATCGCTTGTGTCTTAGAAAACTTGGTTTGTTACTTGGCTGATGAAATAAAAAAAAAAGAAATGTTAAATCTGAAATTTTTTCTCTGTTAAATAAAAACTAAAAACCCTAACCTAAAACTTAAACCCTAAACCAAAAAAACCCTAAACCCTAAACCCTAAAACTATGAACCCTAAAACCTACACCTTAAACCCTAAACCCTAAACCTTAAACCCTAAACCCTAAACTAACCCTAAACCCTTAAAAACTAGAAACCTAATCTTAAGCAAAATAAAACCTAAAAATGCAATAAATAAAAAACCTAAACCAAAATAAAATAAAAATATAAATTAAACTAAAACTAAAACTTAAACCTAAACCAAAACCTAAAAAAAATAAAATAAAAAAGAAAGACTAAAATAAAATAAAATAAATAAAAACCTAAACTAAACTAAAAAATAAAAAACTTAAATAAAATAAAAACTAAATCTAAAATAAAAATAAAATAAACCTAAAATAAAATAAAATAAAAACTAAATAAAAACCTAAACCTTAAAGGTATACCTAAAAATAAATTAAAAAAAAAACTAAACACTAAACTAAAAAACCAAACCTCAACCTAAAATAAAATTAAATAATCCAAAACCTAAAGTAAAATAAATAAAACTTAAACCTAAACCTAAACTAAATAAAATAAAATAAAATAAAAATAAACCTAACCGAAACTAAAAGATAAAACCTAAAAAATAAACCTAAAAAAATAAAATAAAAACTTAAACCTAAACTTAAAAAAATAAAATAAAAGATAAACCTAAAAATATAAAAAAAAAATAAAACTAAACTATAAAATCAACCTAAACCTAAACTTAAAACTGAAAACATGAACTAAAATAAAAAACCTAAACTAAAATAAATAAACTAATTTAAATAAAAATAAAAATAAACCTAAATAAAAATAAAAAATAAAATAAACTAAAATAAATAAAAAATAAACTAAATAAATTAAACAAACCTAAAACTACCAATTTACTTAATTTAAGAATAAAAAAAATAAATATAAAAATACAATAATTCCCTAACCCTAAAACTAATACTAAACCTACAACCCTAAACCATAAACCCTAAACCTACAACCTAAACCCCAAACCCTAACCCATCATAAAACCTAAACCCTAAATCAATCTTAAACCTAAACCCTAAATGCTAAACCCTAAACCCTAAACCCCTAAACCCTAAACTCTAAACTAAACCTAAAACCTAAGTCAAAACCAAAATGCTAAACCCTAAACCCAATCCTAAACCTAAAGCCCTAAACCCTAAACCTAAACTAAACCTAAACCTAAAACTAAATCTAAACTCCTAAACTACTAAACCTAAACCTCAAAAAATCCTAAACCTTAAAGTCAAACACTAAAACTTAAACCTTAAACCTAAACTAAACCTAAACCTATACTTGAACCCTAAACCCTAAACCCTAAACCTAAATCTAAACCTCCAAACCCTAAACTTATTTTCACTTTTGGCCCGAAGGGTTATGTTTTTGACCTCTTACTGGGTCTGTGGTTCTTGTCTTTCTAGCTTGGTTGGTTTTCACCGTGATTGCTGTCTTCTTTGTTACTCTTGTTGCTGGTGGATGAGATTGTTTCTACTCTAGCATTATTCTATTTTTTGCACTTGTTGGTTTGTTGGCTCTCCTCTTGAACTCAAATTACTTTTTGCTCATTTTTTATGGTTGAATGGTTGGCCTTCCTAGTGGGAACTATTGCTGGTTGTTGCCTTTCTGGGCCATCTTTTGGACAATTTCATGGCTACTTTTTTAGGAGTTTCCTCCCAGTTCTTTGTTCTTTGTTGTTGGATCCTTCTTTTTCCATGGTTTTGTGTTTGGTTATTCTCCTACGATTAGCCTCTACTGGGTGCATTATTTGCAGCAGGTTTTATGTTATCATTATGCATCCTATTGGGTTAGTCTTTAGTGCTAGGGAAGTTTGGTTTTTTTGGTCCCTGGCTATGTATTGCCTTCTATGGTGGTTTTTTTGGACCTCTATTGTGGGGTGCTTTATTTGTTTTTTGACTTTTCCTTGGCTGCTAGGGATGCATCCTTTGTTGGTTACTTATGATGGGTTATTCTCTGGTGGTTACCTTATGGTTGTTTTACTTAGCTAGTTTGGTTGGAGGACTTTTAGTTGTCCTTGGAATCTTGGTTGGTTGATTTTTTCTCCTCTTTGGTCTTTTCCTTCTTCTTGGAAAATTTGTTGGTGCATTTTGCTGTGCTAGCTGAACATTTTTTTGATCGTTTTGGATTGGAATTTTTCATTTATGGTGGTTGGTGGCTGCCTTTGGCCCCTTTTTGTGTGGTTATTTTTCCTTCTAGTGATTTGCACTAATTGCATCTTATGTTTCCTTCAATTAATGGTTTCATTTCTGACTTGATTAGTCATTTATGGTTGCTCACCTTGGTTTGGCTTGGTGACTGCTACTTGTTGGGACTTTTGCTTGAGGGCTCCTATCTTGGTTTTGTTGGTTGTTTCTCTGCTAATTAGCATGGGTCTGGTGCTTGCTGATGGCTGGTTCTAGTTTTCCCTAGTTTGGAGCTTGGATGAGTATTTGCATAATGGTTATTGTTGGTGTTCTAACTTTATTTTAGTCTCTCTCTCTATTATTATTATTAGTATATTATGGTTTTCATTTTGTGGTTGGCTGCTAGTTGGTCGGTCTTTTGTTTAATGGTGCGTGATCTAGAACTCTACATACCGCCTTAGTGGTTTTCTTATATCAGGTATTCTGGCTATGATGGCTTTGATGTTACTCACCTCTTCATTATGAAGTTTGGATGCTCAAATGTATTATTGCCCCTTGGGATGATCCTAATTGAGCCCGAGCCTTCTCATTCTCAGCTCTCTCCTTTTCCTCTCTTTGTCCTTATCCTTTTTAGCTATGACTTTTGCCTATGTAGTGTTTTGCAAATTTGTTTTACAGTATGGAACTTTACAGAGGGAATGGTCATTACTCGCTAAGTGTTGTTATGGATCTTGCTTATCTTACTTTCTCAAAGGAATCATGAACTGCGGCTGACTCATCCTTTTACTATTTTTTGGATTTGTTTTAGTCTTACTCTATGTCTTTTTCTCTTATGCTTTTCAGATGTTGTATTTACTTTTTTATTTTCTTTTTTATTTCTAATGTACTCATATGGGGGTTTAGCTCTTTAGGTTTCTTGTATTTGTGAGAGCAGTAGAATTTTAGAGCTTTACCCTTTAAGACATTGTATCTTTTCCTTTTATGGTAATAAAATTCCAACATTCCCCCAAAAAGCACTAAACCCTAAACCCTAAACCCTAAATGACCCTAAAGCCTAAACCTTAAACCTTAAACCTTAAACCCTAAACCCAAACCCTAAACCCTAAACTCTAAACCCTAAATAATAAACCCTAAAACCCTAAACCTTAAACCTAAATCCTAAACCCTGAACCCTAAACTAATCCTAAACCATAAATCCTAAACACTAAACCTTAAACCTTAAACCTTAAACCTTAAACCCAAACCTTAAACCCTAAACCCTAAAAGCATAAAACCTAAAACCTTAAACCCTAAACCCTAAACCCTAACCCTAAACCCTAAATCTTGAACCCTAGACCTAAACCTAAAGTAACTAAATAAATTACAAAATAATCCTAAAACCTAAACCTAATAAACATAAAGCCAAACCTATACCCTAAGAATGGGAATAACCTTGATGGCAAGAACATCACTATCAACCGTGCAGTCTAGATCTAGATGGAGAAGGAAGCGGTGGTTATCAAGGGTGGTGGAGGATCTGAGGTACTGCTGGATATGGAGGTGGTGGTCAGAGCAATGGTGGTTATGGAAGTGGGAGGAGTGATAGAGGTTATAACGTGGTGGTGGCAGAGGGAGAGATTAGGGATATAATGGTGGATCCTACTACTCGAGAGGCTGGGGTGGTTTTGATGGGAACTGGAGAAATTGAAGAACAACCAATCCGATCTACTACTTATTGAATTGTGTCTTTATAGTAGAGATGATTCTAGTTATCTAGAATTTTTGATTTGCTCTATGCGTGCTCATTTTTTATCAATGTCATTGCTTATGTCTCAGAAAACTTGGTGTGTGTGGTGTTTATTTTTGAGATGTGGGACACCACATAGATCTGGGGGTACTTATTGAAATGATCGGTATGACATTAAGGAAAGATGCATTATCTCAAAGATAGAAATTATCACCCTATAATGGACCTAATCACCTAATAAGGACTCTAAGGCATGATGGGTCTTAAATGTGTAGAGACCTTTCCCCTACTTTACATGAAAAAGTAAAGTAGTGTTTATATTAAGTAAGGTTCATTAAGTTCCCTATGGAGGGAAGTCTCCATGGTTAATTACATCCTAAGGGATGTGAATCCTTTAAGAATACTCATAATTAAGGTATCAATTAAAGTCTCCAATGATTTTAAGGCTAGACTATCAGATGATTAGTTGTATTGAAAAATCAAGTGGGAAAACTCAAGGAGAAGACTTATTATCAAAACCAAAGGAAATAAGTAGGGAATGCTCTTGATACTAGGAAACCTAGTGAGCATTTCAACCTATTCTATAATTGGGCTTTATAATTTTGAAATTGAAGAGAAGATCAATTTTGTTAAAGTTGACATTTCATTAGAAAGCTAGGACTTGTAATCCAATAATACAAGATTATGGAGATGCCTAAGAGGTGAGGATTTATGCTTGTAGCCAAAAGAAATAGCCACCTTGGAACCTAAATCTAGTGAGCTTTAGCATAAGTCAAAGTACTACCTAAATCTAAGCCCTAAATCAAAGTGAAAATGGGCATATGGTTTAACTCCGTAGGAGAGGATAAACCACCTAACTATTGGACTTACGACCATCTGGAGTGGCAGCCAACTAACACCTCCTATGCTTTAAATCCATGAAGTTTGATCATATGATTTGCAAGATTAGTTAGGCTATTATTTAATTAGAAAGAAACTAAAGTCCTTAAACCCACTCCCAAAGAGACTAGACCATGAGTGGTATGAGCATATGACTTAGTCTAGTGCAAAATCTTTTCAAATTTTATTTATTTTGACACTTCATTTTGATAAAGGCTTTGGGTTTTTGATGCCTACATGCATGATAAAATAAGGTTGTTGGCTAAATCAGCAAGAAAGGGGTTTTTCCAACACAAAGGATGCCCTCACGAGTCAAGCATTCCTCTATTGTGCAAGGATGGAAATCCCTTATTTTCAAGAGAAAAATAATATGATGTGCATGTTGTTGGCCATTCAACATTCAGCTAAGGGGTTGCTAAATCTTTTAATTATCTTGATTTATCTCCTAGTTTTATGTAAGGTTATGAATTATTTAAAACTTTACTTATGAGTTGTAGTTGGGTATAAATGTTAATTTTTTTCTAAGAGCCTAATCGCATTCAAGGCCACACATTCAAACATCAAACATATAAAGAAACTAAGAAAAGCATACCATCCTAATTGTGCACTTTAAACACAACATTATACAATTTTTATTGCTAAAGAAAAAGAATAATAGGCCAGTGTCATAAGGTGTTGCCATACAACCCAAAAAGAAAAATGGGTAGTCGAGCTCTACCCTAATACAACCAACACATAGAAGAAATGCTATTGGGGGGGGGGGTCTTCAAGTCTTCATGTATTCATGTATCTTCCTCCATCTTTGATTTGGTTTGCTCCACTTCAAAGGCATCACATGGCCTCCCAGAACAAAGCCTTCTAGCCAATGCTCATCCTTATCCCCTGATAGCACTAATCCTAATTTCTAATGCAAAAATACATTAAAAATAAGAAAAGTAAATCTAACTACACATGCAAGACAAGTGTTAGCTAAACACACATACAACCCAAGAGTTATATTTATAATTTGACTCAAGACCCTACACACGGTAAATCAAGCCCCAATCTAACTTGGATTATGCTTAAGGGCTTAAGCAACTTGCAAAAAGAGCATTTATATTTATTTTTAAGTGGCCCCCTAAAAATAATCTCTTATAAAAAATATGATTAGGCTAATCATAGCCTACCATCCAACCTATGAAACATACACTCTAACATCAATCTAAAATAATACGTCATAAAAAAAAAGCATACATCACACCATGCATCATCTAAACATAAGGCAGGAAGTTGTGACTTAATCTAATGTGTGTGTATTAAGGCTTGTGTGGTATGTCCTAGGCTTTAGAGTTAAGATTTTCCAAGTGTAGAAGATTCAACTTAAAGGGTGGTTTCACTTCAAGTGCTTTAATTGATTTGCAAGTTTTAATTTATGTTTTCTTTTGTTACATATGACACACTTAGCAACTAAGTGTTGTAAGAGAAGAAAATATGTTGGCCTTTTTCATCCCTACCTTAAACTACTTTCTAAAGCATGTTAATTTGATTTAGTTCTCTTTAGTGAATGGCTTATTACACATTTTAGATTAATCCTAAGTTTAGGTTCTCTTTAAATAATTCTATTCAATGTGAAAGGCTTCTTAGATTAATCTAATTGAAATACTATCACATGACACATGCTAAATCATTCCTTTCCATCACATGTAACATTATGATTAAGTCTTAAGTATACCTACACACAATATGTTTTAGCACACTTGAATGATGGATGTGAGCATGTACATTTGAAGCTTTATATTTCCCCTCTGACTGAATTATTTTATCATATTAATTTAAGGCTCTATCTAAATTCTTATGCAAAAATACATATAGATGAAATTAAATAGGTACATGTCATTGTCAACCAAGGAAGTGAGGTAATCAAATGACCTCTTTGGGTCTAGCTAAAGCCTCATATTTTTAGGATGTCTAGGCTATATACCATTACATTCAAACCATATATAAATTTACATCCATGAACATAAGAAAGAGAGCTCCAAATCAAATGATCAATTAATTCATTCACTTGAACAATTGCAAATGCATGTATTTTTAATAAAAAAGAAGGATTACCATTCTCTAATTAAATACACACATGTATGTATAAAAGACATAAACAAGTATGAGCCTTTATTATACTTGGGAAGTGAGGTAATCAAATGACCTCCTTAGGGCTAGCTAAAGCCTCATATTCTCGGGATGTCCAAACTATATATCACTTTTATTTGATACATAAACATGTATTCATAATTCAGAGAATAAAAATCATGCAATCAAATTGATATTTAATTTGATTGAATCATTTATGTATATGAATTAAAGCCCCATCCAAATTCTAGTATTGAAATACATAAGAATGAAATCAAATGGAGTACATTATTGTTAAAGTGAGGTAATCATATGACCTCTTGGGGCTAACTAAAGCATCATATTTTGGATGTCCTATATACCCATTAACAATCTCACTTACATAAATTAATACATGAATAAAAGGAAAGGAGCTTCACTTTATACATTTAATCAAATGCATCCTATGTATTTATAACTAACATTCATAACATATGTAACCATTCATTTATAAGCTTTGGAAAATATGTTTGTTTGATAAAAAACCATTTGACTTAATGAATTTTGAAAAGATGAATGTATGATTTCAAATGACATACAACATTTAACATGATTGGAAAGGAATGAATGAGCATAAACATGTGATTTCATTCAATTAAATTAACTCCTAAGGACAATCAAATCAAATAAAACCATTTAAAGAAAACCAAGGCTTTGTAATTAACACTTTCAATTTGGTTTGAAGAAATGAGGGAAAGTTTGCTGATCCTAACCCATTCCCATGTTTGTGATTTAATTTCATTTAATGAAAAGTAATTAAGTTGATTTTATGGGTTAATTAGGTTTTACTATGCATTAAATCCATTAATTGATTAACCCTTACCTATGTTGCCTTAATTTATTATTATGATCTAACATGATATGTGCATACATTGGAAATTAAATCAGCAATGAACCTAAGAAATGAAAGAGGCCTAATGGAATTGGCTTATTATTAGCGATTAATTAAGTTAAGAAACTTAATTAAGTACTTTCATGGTTTTCCCACACATGTTTGTTAACCATAATTTCCTTAAATGTCATTAGGATATTGAACACCTAAAGATCTACCGATGAATTGATTAATTAGGATTCCATGTGATAATAGTTTCAAATTGATTAATTAAGCAATTTAATTAATGAATTAAACCATCAATTAATCCCAAATTAATTAATTTCCATTCAAGTGAAATGGACTTAGGGAAAAGATTAGGAAGTTCCCAATCTCATTCCCCATGCCCATTCAATATTTCACAATGTGTACCAAGCTTAACTAATAATAATTTTCTTACTATTTAGAATATTAATTTATTAATTAATTAGGAAAGTAATTAAGGTTAAGACAACCAATTTACCTAATTAACCAAGCAATAAATCCTAAGAAAATTATGGGATGCAGAGGTCATCCCATTAATCAACCACAAAAAGTTTGGGATTAACTAATTATGTAATTAGAGAGTAATTAAGCTAATTAAGTTTTTAATTAAACTTAAATTAAGCCTTAATTACTCAAAATTAATTGGATCAATTTTATTGAATCCTCTGAAATACCTTCAAAATAAATATATACTTGCATTTTTATGATTTGTTATAATTTTCCAAAGTTTCAACTGATTTAAATGATTTTCCATGATTTTTATAAAGTCCATTAATTTATTTTAATTATTCAAACTTCAAAATGTAATATCTCCCAATCCAGAAATCTTTTTGACTTGAAATTTTTATGGTAGGCAAATTTTAAGCTCAATTTTATCTAGAATTTCAAATCAATCTAATGTGTCATTTTAGTTTAATTAATAAAATTTGATTTTCCCTAAAGCTTAAATTAAGCTCATAATATTGATAAAATTTGGGGCTTTTGAATTCATTGGATTCCTCGCAGAAAGACCAATCCAAGGAGCCTTTTTTTTTAATTTT
This sequence comes from Cymbidium sinense, assembly GCA_021442155.1. Taxonomy (NCBI): domain Eukaryota; kingdom Viridiplantae; phylum Streptophyta; class Magnoliopsida; order Asparagales; family Orchidaceae; genus Cymbidium; species Cymbidium sinense. Next base: position 7,772,087 of record CM038220.1, on the reverse strand, counting down.
TAGTTAAGTATTTTATTTTCTATGAACTTTTGAAATTTCAGGAGTTTTTAATTAATTTTTAAAAAGTAGAAAATCTATAATTTCTTACTTAACCTACTCAAAGCCTATGTAGTGCTAATTGGACCATGCGGTGCTATGGGCATCGTCAAGCAGGCCCTCAGCAGATGGCGAGAATATGAACAAGGATGCATGGATTGGATCGACCATTTGATCATGGATTACGGTCAGATGTGCGATCCATGTTATCTGAGCCACATGATCCGTTGATCAGAGCCACGCGATCTGCACGATCTAAGCCATCCGTCTCCCTGAATGGGAGATCAGATGGTTGGTAGGAAATCTAGCAGAAGAGGCAGATGGAACATTATTCTTGATGTGATTTTTGTGATTCTTGTGAAAAAATTGAATGAAACTTCATTTTATGCTCAATTTTTTGGCAATCTCATCAAAAATCACTCCAAATGCATGGGTATGATGTAAAATAAATAAATAAAATGCAAGGGTTATTTGAAGGAAATTCTTAAAATTGATCAAAAAACCATCACAAATAAAAGAACCTAAGGCTGACTATGGCTATTGAAGATTATCTCATCGAGGATGATTTTTGATGGTGGTGATGATCCGAGTGTGCTCTTAAGTGCAAGAAGAAACTTTAGAATGGGTTCGGGCTCTTTCCTCACTTCAGAATAATGTATCCACCAATGTACACCACTTCTAGAATCCACTTGATTTTGATGGTTTTGCTCAAAAAAAGTAGGAATGGTTGTTGGTTGGTTTGAGAGCTCTAAGAGAGTGAAATGAGTGTGTGAGGAAGAGTTTTGCCTCTATTTTTGTCTCCTTGCAATGGCCGAAAATCACCTCATTCATGGTGATTTTTGGCTCCAAGTGGGTGTCCTTTGCTTGGGGTGGTTGGGATTCTCCTTAGGTGGCTTAATTTGGTTGCCCAAGGCATGGGAGGTGGCTACTATGAAGGACAAGTGGGTGTCCTAGCAAACGAAAGTGGAGGTCCTTCATGCCAGGTGTTCCAATGGGGAGGTGAGGTGATTTCACCTCCCCATAAGTCATGGTGACCCAACCACCTCTTAGGTCAGGTTGGAGTGTCCTTGGAGCCTAGGTGGACCAATGGATGAGTGTTAAGTGGCCAAGGAAGAGAAATGACCATTTACATGGGTGTTTTGTTTGATATTGAATGGTAGAGTGGTCATTTGATATTGAATTTGATTTGGTTGAGTTTGATTTAGTTGAGTTTATATATGATTTAGATTGATTATGGTTTAATTGGCTCAATTTGATAGGGTCAAAATGTCAGTTATTTGAATATTTTCAAATTGGGTCAAATCAAGCTAGGTTGGGTTTGACTTGGGTTGATTTTGGTTTGATTTATGATTTAATTTGGATTTAATTAAGGAATGATTGATTAGTCCATTAATTTTGCTTTTATTTAGATGGGTTTTGGCAATTCAAAAGAAATGCTTAAATTTTAAATTGGGTTTTAATTTAATTTTGGATTTAGTTTGGCTATTTGGGTTATTTCATTTATATTTGGGAAGATAATTGAAGGTCAATTAATTTATAAGAAAATCAATTGATTGAATAGGTGATAAAATTTTACCTAAGTTTTGAAGGTTGATTAATCTTGGGAAAGATTTCAAATTGGATTTGATCTTAGGTTTCAATCATTTGGGAATTGAGTTTTGACTTGGATTTACTTTGGTTGAGTTTGATTTAGTTTGGTTTTATATTTGAATTTGAATTGAATTTGGTTACATGGATTAGTTTTGTTAGGGTGAATATTTTTTAAGTCAAGGCATGATAATTTATGATTTAGTTATTTTGGTTAAGTGTTTTTTAGTATTTATGATAAAATTTGATTCAGAAGGTTTATTTTAGATGAGGTTTTGGCTCACTCAAAGAAATGGCAAAGGGATAGGTGGTTTGAAATGGTTTTGATTAAGATGATCAACAACATTTAAAGAGAAAATACAATTGATTTATAAGAGAAAATAGAATTGAGATTTAATTCAAAGAAATTCTTTATGAAGGGATTAAAGGAGTTGAAGATTTCTTGATTGATGAATTTGAAGTAAGTTGAAATATGGATATGGATTTGGATTTGAATTTGATTTATTTGGGTGTGTATTCCTTGGATGAATTTATTAATTAGGATGGAATGTGAGTTTTAAGCGAGGTTTATCACAGGATAAGAGTTTGATGGTTTTATGGCTCCTTTGGGAGGTAATTTGATTTGTCCTGGAGAAGTTTGGTTTTACTTTGATATGTTTTTGATCTCCATTGGGAAGGTTGGTTTTGAGTTTGTGAAGATCAATTAGTGTGGGATGGACCTTAGAAAGCATGTGATGACCTATCACAATTGACAAATCCAGGATAGTCTACCACCACAAGGTGACTGTCACCAATGGGTTACCTATTGGGTGAAAAGGATGTACTTAGGAAAGAAAGTCATCTTTCCAGAGGGATAATCATTGGGGTGATCTTTGGTTCCTTACAAATCAAGTTTAAGCTCAAAGTAGTGGTGTTCAATGACTTGTTTAATTTGATTTTGTTTGTTTCATTTGTTTTAATTTATTTGATGATCTTGTGGTGCGATGGACCACTAGAAGGGGCTATATGGAGGCCTATCTCAAATTTCGATCCAAAGGGAGTTTATGGTAAGGGTACTATCCGACTAGGGGTACCTTTGATGTGAAAGACTTTGAGACAAGTAGAAGACTTACATCTCAAAGAAAGGAACAACCAGGGGTAATCATTGATGCATAATAAATCAAACCGACCTAGTGCCCATCGGTGTTATCTTAAAGAATGTGTAGGACACATCTTCAAGCAGGATCCAGGGGTAATTGGTGGAATAATAGATTGAACACTGGGGTGACTATTGAGAGAGTGTCATGGATAACTTATCTCAACTCATGGGTAGTCAAAGGAGATTCTATGGGAGTTTTGCTAACTAGATAGGATGCCTTCTTAGGAAAGGTACTTTGGGCTTTAATTCTAATCATAAGCATATATATATATATATATATATATATATATATATATATATATATATATATATAGTAGTTTATTTATTTATTATTGTGGACCCTGTTGGTGTACGAGGGACTCACTAAGAAGGGACTATGACACCTTCTTCTTTAGCCATTTGATTTGGTAAGTAGTGGATTAGGGTATATTTTGACACTTTTCTTCAACTCAAGTTTGAATTCTAGTCCTTCATATCCCATTAGTAGTAAATGGTTGGGTTCAAATGTTGTCTAATAATGGGTCACCCGGTATTTTCTGGCTTAAAGATGTAAGTTTATATTTCTCTTTAGTGTGGATACTTTTGTCGAGATGACAAACTATCCCATTGAGTTTCACTTTGGGATATATAGAATCTACATGTTCTTCTTAGATTGATGGGTGCACCGGGACCTTAGGTTGGTGTTTTCTATCTGATAGCCACCCATGGATACACCACTCATGGTAGATAATCTCTTATGTTTCATTGAGTTGGACATACATAGGGATTTCTTAATTATAGGGTCAAGATAACAACTAATGGCACCTGGTGGGACTTTATTTAGATGGTCCTTTGCACCTCATGGGACTGAGGGTTATCTTTGGATTAGAGAATCCCACTTTCCAATACCACATGGTTGGAGAACTGTAGTAGACTTATATCCTCTTGAATGAAGCCAACGTGAAGGTAGCTTACTAACCACATTGTAAGGCCTACCATGCTAACAAGGCACTCATTAGTGTGCTATAGCAAAGTTAAGAAAGAAAGCATAGTAGACTTACATCCTCCTAAATAAGGGATCACTAGGGTGATGCACTAACAAGGTAGGATGTTATCCCGACCTAGAGTAGCTAATGAGTGAGTGTTGCAGGGGGCGTTATCCCAGATCAAAAGTAGTCCAAGATAGAAGATGTGTATGTGTGTTTCTCAGATATACTCAACCAAGTTAGTTCATTATTGTAAGTTTAGGAAGAAGGTGTAGCGGACTTACATCTTCTTAAACGGAGCCAACATGAGGGTAGCTTAACAACCATAAGGCCTACCATGCTATCAAGGTGCTTAATATGTGCCAGTTAGTGAAGGAAAGCATATAGACTTACATCTTCTAACAAGGGACCCGGGTGATTCACTAGTAGGACACGTCGGTCGACTAAACATTTAAGAGTGAGGGTTGGGGGTTATCACATCAAAGTAGCCAAGATAAAAGATGTGTATTTGTTTTCATGTGATTGTGTAGTTTGAGTTTATGTTATGTTGATGAAGGAAGATTACACTTGGTTCCTTACACCTACCTAAACACATCAAAGAGTGGATGAAATGGTCTAGAGAGCAATGTGACTCCACCAAAAAAGGATGTTGCTCGGGTTGTCTTACACCTAACATAGTTGTACTAGTCAAAATAGGATGCCTCTTGGGTTCTCTTACACCTATCTTAATAGCACCGTAGAATCATGTGTAGTTTTTATTTATTTTGATGAATGATAGGATGCCACTTGGGTTATCTTACACCTATCCTAAACACATCATGGAAGATACACATATAAGCAAATAATGCTTCTAATGAAGAAAGGATTGGATGAATAGAAAGATGTGATTTTTATTGATGATAATTATTTTCAAACATTATTTTGAGGATAGTTTTTCTTTAAATAGTGTATGTTGATTAGAAGCATCGAGCGCTCCCCAATCATACTAGTTTAAACTAATTTCCATCCTTCGAAGCACCAAGGTAGTCCAATGATCGAGTAGAATTATTTAAAAGTTTTGAGATAGACTAACTTTGAAGAGTTTAAACCATCTATATTCAACGTTAATTGAAATCTTTCTCTCTGTTAAGTAGAATCTTGAGGCATCTCTAATGTCACTTTAATCCTTTTTAGATCAATCCTTATTATCCCATGATGCTTTACTACAAGCCTTAGAAACTCCCCTAAAGTCATTCTAATTATATACTTTAGGGGATTCAATTCAAGCTGTAGTGTCATAACAAATCGAAGACAACTACTCAAATCTTAAAGATGGTCTTCATTTTTCTTTAACCCTAGTGACTAGAGAAAGGCATGACCTTATAGTGGTAAATTCCAATGGAAATTATAAGTGCAAATGAATCATTATATGAAAAAAAAGAGGCTATATCAAATTTAAAATAGGTAATGTGGATTCATCTTCAAGACATACTGAAATCTTGAATCGATGTATGTGTGGATTTGAATGTCCTTCCTTTTGACTGGGCATAATATTGGGTAATCATGATAGCATCTTTCTTCTTCAATAAGGTTGACCTCAAACTTTGATCTTGTTCTTGGAGCAAATGTTTGCATCAAAAGTTTCCAAAGTAGGAATAGCAATAGGTTCAATTTTGAATTTGTAGATTGCTACCTTTAAAGATGTATTGGGCACTTCATTACGGTCTTATGTAAAGTAGTCTTTAAACTACAAAAGTAACCTAACTAAGTCATTGGCATTTTCTTTCTAACTTATCATATATGGATGTTGGGAGTGTGGGTGGACTACCTTTATGTTCTAAGGTTAATCTCTTAAAATTCATTGGTTGATGATATAATTTTCTTCTCAACTTCACAGAGTGTATCCTCTACTTGAAAGTCTTCTAAATTCTTTAAGTAAAGTAGGTAGACTAGGAAAAATATGATTTTATTACTTTATTTGAAGGTTTATCAACAACTGTTTAATCCTCTTTCGAGCTTGAAGAAAGAGATGAAATTTGATATCTCAACATATATATATATATATATATATATATATATATATATATATATATATATATATATATATATTGTTAGGTTAGAGGTTAGGCAAAACTCTTAACTTACAATCCTATAATAATATCATGAGATAGTAGAATTGGAGTCAATGTGCTCATACCCACATAGTTTCTAGTCATCTTTCATGAATTATCCTTTTAGAACTTTTTTTTCTTGTTATCTCCAAAGACTTGTCAAAAGTAGACTCAAAATATTTCATATATATATTTTCTCTCCTTTTCTTTGAATTTATACCTTATACACATGATTTATCCTTTGGATTCCAAATCAATGTGTATTATTGGTGCTTTACTTTTTCTCTTTTTCTTCTTTTCTTTCTCTTCTTCTCTATTTTTTTCATTCATTCTTTTCATTTTTTCTTTTCTTTCTTTTCTCTTATTGTTTCATTTTTTTGTTCTCTCCTTTTTTTGAGTCTTTGTTTATATTGTGTTCTCTGGAGGGGATAGCTTGTCTTTCTTTTCCATAGGATATTCTATGTTGAGTAAGACTTGAGGAGGTTGCCACTAGCGAGCAAGGAAGAATTAGGTTAAGTTCCAATTAATCACTCCTATCTCCTTAGAGAAGGTGAGGTGCACTCATTATTTTAGCTTAGTGGGCAACCTTCCATGATAGTTTAGGACCTTAAGATTAACCTTGAATAGTTTGATGCCCTTATTTTGGATTGAGGTGTATCTTAAGAAGGATTTAGAATTTGATTATTTCCAAGGATTGGTTTTCTTCTTGCTATGGTGTTGATCAAAGTGGTAGGACCCTACCACTACAATAATTGGCTTTGGTGATATCTTCTTAAAGAGAGGTAGAATTGATGTCTACCTACTCTTTTATGGTGCCCAAAATTTCTTCTATTAGATTTGATGATTCTAAATCTTTTGTCAGTAACACCATGAAAGTTTAAAATAGGGGTACCTCTACTGAGTTGGAATCCTTAAAGGCATCAAGTCCATTGCTATTTTATGGATTATGATCATTATTATGATTGTCATTTTGAGAGTTGTCTTCTTTTGGGAATTAGGATTCAAATCATTTGAGTCATACTTATCTAGAATGGATAATACATACTCAAAAATCCTTATTGATCTTATTCTTGGCTCTTGAAGGAAATTTATGGCCTTTCTCCTTTGGTTAGAAACTTAGAATCAGTAGGTCAAACTAAGAAGTGTCTTCTTTGCCACCTCCTTTCTCGATGGTCGTGAGGGCTAGAATCTCATTCTTTGGAAAGAGAACCATATCGGACCTTCACTTGAATGTTGTTGACTTGAATTATTTAGTTGATTTGATTATTGAATTGGAACCCTCATTTAACAAATTTAGGTATGCTAAATGGGGTTCAAATATTGGAGAGATTTTGAAATTTTTTTTTTGGAGGAGAGACTTTGAATTTGATTTAAATTTAGAACCCACATTCAACAAATTTGGGTATGTTGAATGGGGTTCAAATGTTTTGGAGAGGCTCTTAATTGATGCTTCCATTGGCTCACATTTGAATTTGATTTTATGTTTGGGTCCCTCATTTAATAAATTTGGGTATGTTAAATGGAGGGTCAATTGACTTTGTTTTGAATTTGATTTTGGAATCTTCACTTAGCAAATTTATGCATGATAAATGAGATTCAAGTGCATGTTTGAAAATAATTTTTGAAAGCATTTTTGTTGTTTGTGATGATGTGTTCATGTGTTTGATTTGTTGAATTCAATTTTAAAATGGGATCCTTACTTAGCAAATTTATGTATGCTAAGTGAAGCACAATGTGTTTCATGTATTTTGATTTGATTTTGAAAAATGAGTCCCTTACTTAACAAATTCGGTATGTTAAGAAGGGATCAAGTGTGTTTGATGAGTTTGTTTTGTTTTGTTTTGAAAGAGAACTTCTACTTAACAAATGTCATATGTTAAATAAAGTTCAATTTGTTTTCAATTTTGAAAAGGTGGGACTCTCATTTTACAAATTTGGGTATGTCAAATGGAGTTCAAGTGTGCTTGATTTATTTGTGATTTTAAAAAGGGAACTCTACTTAGGAAATGTGGGTATGTTAAGTAGAGTCCAATTTCCCTTTGATTTTGAAAAAGGGAATTCTCATTTGACAAATTTGGGTATGTCAAATGGAATTCAAATGTGTTTTAATTTTTAATGATTTTGAAAAGGGGACTTTCATTTAACAAATTTAGGTATGTTAAATGGAAATCAATTATATTTTCTTTTGATTTTAAAGATGGGATATTGTGTGTGATGTTGCTTTTAAAAAGAGAAATTCCAACTTAGCACATGTAGGATGTTCTAAATGAAATTTCAATTTTATGTCATGATCTTATTTGAAAATAAAATCTTCATTCAACAAACTTAGGTGTGTTGAATGGAGATTACTATTCTAAAATATGTGCTTTTGTCAAAAAGATTTTAAAATTATTTGATTTTAAATTTTGAAAAGAACCTCCATGCAACAATCATGGATATTATTGCATGAGGTTTAGTTATCTTTAAATGCGATCTTTTGTCATGAAAATTTTAATTTGAAGTGCTTTTGAAAGTATATATCTTTTGCAAAGAGTTTATTTTCTTAAGTATGAGATGAACCTGGCCTCACCAAGAGAATGGTAAAGAGGTTTTAAACATTTAGTCATCTTCATTAGTTAATTCAATTTTTTTTTTTAACTATTGGGGGACATAATATGGGTTTTAAGACCTACATGGAGTGAGCTCTTAAAACCAGGATGTTAGCTAGCTAACCTAAGGATGAAATAGCCTAAGTACCAATAAAAGAAAGATAGTGTTGGACCCATATAAAATACAAGTCCACTATCGATGTTTGGAGACAATAATTGCTACTAGAGATGGAGAGAGGAACCCTCCCCAGTGGAGTCACCAACAAAATCTGTGGTGTTTATTTTTGAGATGTGGGACACCACGTAGATCTTAGGGGGTACTTATTGAAATGATCAGATACGACATTAAGGAAAGATGCACTATCTCAAAAGATAGAAATTATCACCATATAATTGACCTAATCACCTAATAAGGACTCCTAAGCCATGATGGGTCTTCTTTGGGGCTAGCTAAAGCCTCATATTCCCAGGATGTCCATATTATGTACCATTAAATTCAAACCATATGTAAATTTACATGCATGAACATAAGAAAGAGAGCTCCAAATCACATGATCAATTAATTCAATCACTTGAACAATTGCAAATGCATGTATTTTTAATAAAAAGGAAGGATTACCATTCCCTAATTAAATACACACATGTATGCATAAAAGACCTAACCAAGTATGTGCCTTTGTTAAACCAGGGAAGTGAGGTAATCAAATGACCTCCTTAGGGCAAGCTAAAGCCTCATATTCCTATAATATCCAGACTATATACCACTTTTCTTAAATACATATGCATGAATTCATAATTTGGAGAATGAAAATCATGCAAAAAATGATATTTAATTTGATTGAATAATTTAGGTATATGAATTAAAGCCTCATCCAAATTCTAGTATTGAAATACATAAGAATGAAATCAAATGGAGTATGTGCCATTATTAAACCAAGGAAGTGAGGTGATCAAATGACTTCCTTGGCTAACTAAAGCCTTGTATTCCGGGATGTCTATATACCCATTAACATTCTCACTTACATAAATCAATACATGAATAAAGGAAAGGAGCTTCACTTCATACATTTAAGCTATAATCACATACATCTCTTATGTATTTATAACTAGCATTCATAGCATATGTAACCATTCATTTATAAGCTTAGGAAAATACATTTTGATTTAATAGTGATAATAGCCACACATATTATAAATTAAATCAACACATGCAAGCCTGACATAAAGGAAAACCATTTGATTTAATTAATTTTGAAAAGATGAATGTATGATTTCAAATGACATACAATATTTAACATGATTGGAAAGGAATGAATAAGCAAAACATGTGATTTCATTCGATTAAATTAGTTCTAAGTACAATAAAATAAAATAAAAGCATTTAAAGAAAACCAAGGCTTTTAATTATCACTTTCAATTTCATATTTCATTTGGTTTGAATAAATGAGGGAAAGTTTTTTTGATCCTAACCCATTCCAATGTTTTTGATTTAATTTCATTTAATGAAAAGTAATTAAGTTGATTTTATGGGTTAATTAGGTTGTATTATGCATTCAATCCATTAATTAAACCTTACCTATGTTGCCATAATTTAATTAACCAAGTAATTATGAGCCTACATGTTATGTACATACATTGGAAATTAAATCAATAATGAACCTAAGAAATGAAAGAGGCCTAATGCAATTGGCTCATAATTAGTGCTTAATTAAGTTAAGAAACTTAATTAATTACTTTCATGGTTCCTACACATGTGGGTTAACCATAATTTCCTTAAATGTCTTTAGGTTATTGAGCACCTAAAGATCTACCCATGAATTGATTAATTAAGATTCCATGTGATTATAGTTTCAAATTGATTAATTAACCAATTTAATTAATGAATTAAACCATCAATTAATCCTAAATTAATTAATTTCCATTCAAGTATAAGGACTTAGGGAAAAGATTGTGAAGAGGTCCCAATCTCATTTTCCAGGCCCATTCACTATTTTAGAATGATTAAAAAGCTTAATTAATGATTTCCTTACTATTTAGATTATTAATTAATTATCTAATTAATATGGAAAGTAATTAAGGTTAAGATGACCAATTTCCCTAATTAACCAAGCAATAAATCCCAAGAAAATTATGGAAGGCTGAGGTCATCCCATTAATCAACCTCAAAAAGTTTTAGATTAATTACTTAGGTAATTAGAGAGTAATTAAGCTAATTATGTTTTTACTTAAACCTAAATTAAGCATTAATTACTATTCAAAATTAATTGAGATTAATTTTAATTGAATCTCATTTAAAATACCTTTAAAATAAATATATATTTACATTTTTAGGATTTTTCTAGGATTTTTTATAATTTTCAAAAGTTTCAGCTGATTTAAATGATTTTCCATGATTTTCCTAAATTCCATTAATTTATTTTAACTATTTTAACTTCAAAATGAAATATCCCCAAATCCAGAAATCCTTTTAACTTGAAATTTGTATGGTAGGTAGATTTTAAGCTTAGTTTTAATCTCTTAAAAATTCAAATCAATCTATTTTGTCATTTTAGTTTAATTAATGAAATTTAATTTTCCATAAAACTTAAATTAAGCTCAAAATATTTAGTAAGATTTAGGGCTTTTTCCTTCATTGGATTCCTTTCAGAAAGACAAATCCAACGAGCTCTTATTTGCAATTTTTAGTTAAGTATTTTATTTTTTATGAATTTTTGAATTTTTAAGTGTTTTAATAATTTTTAAAAAGTAGAAAATCCCTAATATCTTACTTAACCCAATCAACACCTGCATTGACTGGACCACGTGGAACCACATGGCACCGCGTGAGTGGCTGGTGCGGTGCCACATCAGCAGATGAGTGGGAATGCAGACAAGGATGCATAAATCGGATCTGCCCATCTGATCATGGATCAGACGGTCCAGATCGATATGCATGATCCGCGTGATCTGAACCACGCACTCCACTAATCAGAGCCATGCGATCCATATGATCTAAGTTGTCTATTTCCTTGAATAGAAGATTAGATGGCTAACGGGCAATCCGGTGGAAGAGGCGGATGGAACACTATTATGGGCAAGATTTTTACGATTCTTATGAAAAAATTGAATGAAAAACTTAATTTTAAGCATGTTTTTCTGGCGATCTTCATTGGAAATCACTCAAAATGTGTGGGGATGATGTAAAAAAAATGCATGGGTAATCTAAAGAAAATTCCTAAAATCAAGCAAAAAATGTCATAAAAAAGAACCTATGGCTAGCTACGGTTCTTGAAAATTACTTCACCGAGAATGAATTTCTGTGGCAGTGATGATCCGAATGCGCTTCTAAGTACAAGAAGAAGCTTTTTAATGGGTTCGGGCTCTTGCTTCACTTCAAAATAATGTATCCACCAATGGTCATTGCTGCCTCACCAAAATCCACTTGATTTTGATGGCTTTTGCCCAAAAATCAAGTGGGAATGGTTGATGGTTGGATTGGAAGCTTTAAGAGAGTGAAATGAGTGTGTGGGGAAGAGGTTTTGCCTCTCTATTGTTTGTCTCCTTGCAATGGCCGAAAATCACAACATTCATAATGATTTTTGGCTCCTTGGGGTGGTTAGGATTCTCCTTAGGTGGCTTAATTTGTTTGCCAAGGCATGGAAGATGGCTGCTATGAAGGAGAAGTGGGTGCCCTAGCAAAGAGAAGTGTAGGTCCTTCATGCCAAGTGTTCCAATGGGGGAGGGAGGTGATTTCACCTCCCCATTTACATAGGTGTTTTGTCTTATGTGATGGCCTTAGCCCAAGGGTAGAGTGGTTATTTAGCATTGAATTTGATTTTGGCATATTTTAAATGAGTCAAAAGTGAGTTGGACCAAATTTCATGTCATTTGGAGTTCATTTGGTTAGGTCTGGCACAATTTGACCCATTTGGTCAAATTGGGTTAAAATGGGTTAGGTTAACAAATTGGTCAAATTAGGTCAAAACAAGGGTTATGTCAAGTTCATATGAATATTTAGAGAGAATTGTATCTTTTGGTTTGATTTAATTTGGATTTAATTTAGGTTTAGTCTAATTTGACCATTTTATGTCAATTTGGGTCAACTAGTGTCAAGAGGGCCAATTATGCTAGGTTTGGCTCAATTGATTGTCAAGTCAAGTTTAAATGTTGATTTTGGGTTAATTTGAATCATTGGTTTTCAATGGATTTGGCTTAGGTTGTAATTTGGCTAGTTTGGGTTCATATAGGCTAAAGGATTGACTTGGTCAACCAACTAGGTTGACTTTGTTTGACCTAATTATATCAATTGATCATCCAAGGGTGATCAACAATCATGACATGAACTTTGGATTGGCTTAATTCACTTTGATTTGGATTGAATTGGATTTTGGTTCATGTAGGTCAAATTGGCCTCTTTGGGTCAAGTGAACCAATTGGATTTAGTTAGCTTGATTTAGTTGAGTTTATATATAGATTTGAGATTGATATATAAATTCAATTGCAATGGTTTTGGATTCAAATGAGTTTTGGTTCATTTGAATAATTCAAGTCAAATGGGCTAAGTTGGGTTTGACTTGGGTTACTTTTATTTGGATAGATGATTGAAGGAATGATTGATTCAAGAGAAAATTCATTGATTTTGGCCTGATTTAGATGGGTTTTGGCCAAGTTCAAGAAATGGATTAAAGGATTTAAATTGGGTTTTTATTTGATTTTGGATTTGGTTTTGGCTATTTGAATTTATATTTCATTTATATTTGAGAAGATAATTGAAGGTACAATTGATTTATAAGAAAGTCAATTGAGTTTGGATTGAATTGGATGGAATATTGGCTATGTTCATGAACTTTGATTAAAGGGCTTATGAAGGATTTCATGTTTGGATTTGATCTTGGGTTTCAATCATTTGGAATTGAGTTTGGACTTGGATTTGGATTTGAAATTGAGTTTGAGGTTTGGTTTGAAATTTGGATTTGAATTGAATTTAAGAAGGTGTACATGGATTGGGTTTAGGCTATAGGGTAGGTTATTTTCCTAAGTCCCTAAGGCATGGCCTAATCCTATGATTAACCCTTCTAAGTCTCTAGGATTAGGTCAAGTGTTCACATAATCTCTAGAAGTGTCTTATGACTAAAGAAACCTTAGTGTCTAGAAGGTTCCTAGGTCTAAGAAAAGGAGGTTGAGAACATACTCCAAAAGTGAGGTCAATAGTGTGTTACTTGGTTGATGAAATTAAAAAGAAGAAATGTTGAATCTAAATTTTTTCTCGGTTAAAAAAAACCAAAAACCCTAAACCTTAAACTAAAACTTGAACCCTAAACCTAAAAACTAAACCCTAAACCCTAAACCTAAATCCACAAAAACCTAAGCTCTAATCCCTAAACCTAATCCTAAAACCCAAACCCTAAATCTAAACTAAAACCTAAAACCCAAACCCTAAAACTTAAACCTGACCTAAACCCTAAACCTAAACCCCAAACCTTGAACCCTAAACTCTAAACTTAAAATAAAATAAACCTAAAATAAACTTAAAAATAAAAAATGAACTAAACTAAAAAAACAAAAACCTTAACTTAAACCCACCCTCCTCCCGAGCCCTCGACCTCTTGCTCTAGTGATTCTCCTTTTCCCCTCTCATTTTTGGCTTTCTAGTCACATCTTGATGGCTATTTGGCATGATTTTAACTAGATTCCTTTTGTAAACGACGGTTGTGGCCGCTTTCTTATTTTACTTGGAGTGACATCGTGGCTTGGCATCTTCTCCGATGATTCTGTGGGGGAAACTGATAGATCCTATGGATCCTACTATGGCATCAACTACCTTGGCTTTGGCTGCTTTAAAATCATTCAAAGACATCCTCACTAGTAAGGATAGCTATTTAGGTGAGTCCCTGGAACTTGTTTTGACTTTTTTAGAGGCATGCCTATGGTTATGTGTTCTGATCTGATTTCGTAAAAGCTTGTTAAGCTCTTTGAATTTACTTTAGTTGGAAATTTTACTCTTTGTAGGCTGGAAAACATTTACTTTTTTTTTTCATAGTCTAAAACTTTTGGGTGCTTTTACCATTAGTTTAACTGATCCCATCCATATTTTGATTTAGTTAACGAATGATTTGGATTACTCATATGTTTTTACTTATCATTCTTATTTTATTTTCAATTGCCAAATGAGGTTGCCGAAATGGATTCCACTCTTTGATATTAGGGACCAATCATTTTGATTTGAATTTCTCTTGCCAATATGTGAATTCATTTCATTAATCATCAATTCCTTTTTATTGTGAGTGCTTTATTTGGTCGGCCATTGCAAATCGATCAGGTAATGGCTACAAAATCTCAAACTTTTGTGCTAGAATCCTTGTTGAATTAGACATTACCAAGAAACACCCTAAAGAAATCTGGTTGGGATCTTAAAATTACGGTTATTTGTATAAAGTTGATTTTGAAAAATTTTGTTGTCTTTTATTCTCAATGTAAATTCCACGAGCACGATAATTCTAAATGTTTCATTCTGCATCCTTACCTAAAAAAGAAAATTCTTATTAAGGAAACTATTGTTTCCATCTTAGACCAATGTTAAATATCAAAAGTTAATTAAAAAAAGGATTCATTGAATGTTCCTAATAAGGCTATTTTACCACTTATTTCTTCTATGAAATTAAAGGTTTCTAATGTGGAAAATAATAATTTCTCTAAACTTTTGGATGATGATTCTTTTTCCTCTGAGTCAATCCCCACATCTTTACCAATTTTGTTTGATGAAAATAAAGCTTTACTTGAAAATATTAATGAGGATATCAATGTTATGCATCATTTGAATTCAATGGAGAATTTGGCTTTGGTTTCTCATGATATTCAGTTTGAAAATCCGGACTTTACTTTAGTTCAGGATGATTTAAATTCTCAAAAAGATTTAGTTTTGTCTAATAATTTGGGTATTGAAGAAGAAGGGATTGATATTCACACTTGCCTTCTTAATAAATCTATTTGGTGCCTCGCTTTACATGCTCATTTGCCTTTAATAAATTCTAATGGCTTGGAAGAAGGAGAACTCACTTTTATTCAGGAGACTTCCACTAAATCTATGACAAATGTTGCTAAATTCTTCTTGAATGATGATTCTATGAGAAAAGGAAATGGTTTCGAAAGTTATCATTCTAAAAGAAAAAAAATGTTGAAAACTTCCCTCCCAAATTGTCCAAACCAACAGATCTACTGCGACCTCTCTCTCCTCTCTTAATTAACCTTTTCTTAACCACTTTTTTTACTTATGTTTAATTTCTTATTTAGAATGTTAGAGGGATCGGTACCCTCTCTATTCATAACTGTATTAGAAATCTTTGTCATATTTATAATATTTCTTTACTTATTATTTTGGAGCCTCTTATTCATGCAAACAAAATTAACCATTTTGCTATAATGATCAGTTTCAATAAATTTTTCTCTGATGTTAGTAATAAAACTTGGTGTTTTTGGAATAATTTTGTGGAGGCTTCTATTCTTGATGATTTTAAATAAGTTGTCAATGCTCAAATATCTTATGGTGACTATTGTCTTTTGGGCTCTTTTGTTTATGCATCTTATTATAGATCTGGTAGAAATCTTCTTTGGGAAAATTTGAGGAATTTTGCTACCTTTGTCAATAAATCGACGGATCCATGGTGATTATTTCAACACTATTTTATTCTCTTCTGAATGAAGTGGTGGTTGCTCTCCTAATATTCATTCCATGGAAGAATTTTCCAATATGATCCTTGATTGCAATTTGATTGATATTGGCTTTAAGGGTTCAAATTTTACTTGGAAAACTCTAGACTTTGGCAAAGTTGGGATTCTTTTAATACTCATTGATTACTCAATGGACTATTACTTCTATCGATAATTTAAGCAGAACCTTATCAGATCGTGCTCCTCTTTTGGTTTCTATTAAAGATAATTCAAATAGATTAAAAAATTTCCCTCATTTTAGATTTCAGAACATGTGGATTCATCATATTGATTTCTTTAATGTTGTGGCTAACAATTGGAAAGGTCCCTATCATCCTGAAAATTTGATTATGGGGATGAATAGATTTTGGTTTAAGCTTAGAAAACTTAAACAAAATCTGGGTTTGTGGAACAAGCATTGTTTTAAAAACCATTTTACTAATATAAAAGAAATAGAAAATTTGGTTTGTGAACTTGAAGTCTCTGTTATGTCTGATCCTACTAAGATTAAGGACTTAATTGAGGTGAAAGATAAACTTCTTAATTTTTAAAATATGAAAGATGCTTATTGGTGACAAAAGCTACTAGTAAACATATTGCAGATGGTGAAAGAAATACTAGATATTTCCATGCTTTAGTTAATAACAAAAGTGATTTAAATAATATTCAAAAAATTAAAGATGATAATGGAGAATGGATTATAGAGAATAATGATATTAAGGATTCAACCATTAATTACTTTAGAAATATGCTTAATAAGAGTTGCTCTTATGAAGCTATTTCTAAATCACACTTGATTCCTTCTATTATAAACAATAATGAAAATGATTTGCTTACTATTGTACTTAATGAAGAGGAAATATTTAAAGTTCTTAATAGCATGAACATAGATTTTTGTTGTTGTGAGGGTTTCACTACCCAATTTTTTCAAAATGCTAGTTTATTATTAAAATGATTTGGTTGAGGTGTGGTTGATTTTTTTAATGGTAAACCTTTTCCTATATATTTTTCTTGCACTTCTATTTTTCTCATACCTAAGAAAGATAATCCAAACTATTGGAGTTATTTTAGACCTATTTGTCTTTGCACCTTCTTCAATAAGCTGATTTCCTAAATTCTAACCAACAGGCTTAGTCCTTTACTTCATAAGATTATCTCTCTAAACCAAACTAGTTTTGTTAGAGGTAAATCTATTTTTGATAATATTTTGCTTTCTTAAGAATTAATTCATGATTTCAATGCTAAGACTAGAGGTGGAAACATTATGTTCAAATTATATATTACCAAAGCTTTTGACAATATCTCTTTGGATTTCCTTATCCATATTCTAAATTTATTTGGGTTTTCTGATAAATTTATCTTTCTTATTATAAATTGTATTAAAAATGCCTAGTTTTCTATTTTTCTTAATGGGGAAGCCTTAGGCTTCTTTCCTTCTTCCCATGGCCTAAAATAAGGGGATTCTTTATCTCCTACCTTATTTAATATTGTTGTTGAGTACTTATCTAAGAGCATCAATGATCTATTCTTAAATAATCCTAGTATGCATTACAAAACTTTTGGTGTTCTTCATATTTCTCATTTAAGCTTTGCAAATGATTTTATTATTTTTTGCGATGCTTCTATTCATCATATCAAGAATCTCAAGATTATTTTTAAATAAATTTGGTTCAGAAAGTGGTATATCTATCAATGAAAACAAAATCTATTTTATTACTTCTTCAAGCATCTCCAATAATAAAATTAATCAAATCCTGCATATCACTAACTTTAAACATCAACACCTTCCTTTTAAGTACTTGGGTGATCCTCTTTTTAAATGTCCAAAATGATCCCATCTTTTTGATGAGTTAATTCAAAAAATTTTAAATAAAATTTCTGTTTAGGAATTTATTTACTTTCCTTTGGTGGTAGGCTCACTATTCTTAAAAGCACTCTCAATTCAATGCCACTTTATTTGATTCGAACTATTATCCCCATTAATGCTACTCTTGTCAGAATTGATCACTTGTTTAATAAATTTATTTGGGGATATAATAATTCTACTAAAAGAATGCATTGGACTTCCTAGCATAAATGTTGCAGTCCTTTTAGTGAAGGTGCCCTTAGTTGCAAACCGATTCATGAAGCTATTAATGCCTTCTCTCATAAGCTCTGGTGGAGTTTTACAAAGAATGATAGACTTTGGGATAATTTTATGATGAAAAACTATTTCCAAGGTAAACACCCTCTTATCTTTGCTTATAAATTTCGTGACTCTCTAGTTTGGAAAAGGCTTTGCTCCATTAAATGGGTTATTGAACCTTTAATATGTTAGGGTATTCATTCTGATTCTTCTTTCTTTTGGCAAGATAATTGGATTGGCAATGGCTCTATTGACTCTCTTTTATCTACCCACTCTACTGCAGCTATCAAAGTTAACTCTTTCTGGCATAAGAACACTTGGAATAAAAATAAACTTGAGAATTATATCCCTATTTCTCTTTTAGATAACTTAAGAAATATCTTTATTTTCTCTAACAAACCTAACCAAATTCTCTTCAAGCTATCTTACAATGGTGATTTGGTTATTAAAGAGGTTTGGAATTTTATTAGCGATAAACAAAACTCCTCAAATGTTTTCATTAAACTTTTGAACAATATCATTCCCATTTCTTATTCAGTTTTAGCTTGGTGGATTTTGAATAACTTTATTCTTGTGGGCATTTTTATCTGGAATAAAGGGTTTTATTTTCCTTCAAAGTGCTATTGTTGCTTTCATATTGAAAATGTTAATCATGTTATTGTCAATGGTGCTATTGTTTCTAAATTATGGTTATGGTAAGATGATTTATTTAATACCAACTACTTTCATGGCTCTCTTTCCATATATCAACTTCTTGAAGTCTGTTTCCAAAAAACTGTGAATGGTCATATCAAAGTTCTAGTTACTATTACCCTTATCTAGTTCATTTGGATGGATATAAATGATTTTAAATATCATGGTATTCTGATGAGCCATAAAAGGATCCTAGCTAGAACCAAAGAAAAAAATTCAAGCTCTATTTAATGCAAATCTTATTAGTAACATTCATTTTATAGGTTATAAATTTGTGGCTAAAAAATTGGGTATCATTCTGCGTGATGTTGACTCTTATAAAAGAGCTAGGATTATCCATTGGATCAAACCCAAAGAAAATTTGATTAAAGTGAATACTGATGGTTCTATTGCTTTCAATAAATATGGTTGTTGTGGTATCCATAGGAATTCTAAAGGTATTACCATTTATGCTTTTGCCTATCCTCTCAAAGCATGTTCTGTTATCTATGTTGAGCTTATGGCTGTCAATAAAGCTATTGAGATTTATTTGAATAAAGGCTTCTTCAACATTTGGATTTAAGTTGATGTGTTCTTGCTTTTTGATATGCTAAACTCTAATATAACAGGAAATGTTGATTTATTTTATCTTCTTAATCATACTGAAAATCTTCTTTCTCAAGTTTGTTATAAAGGTTTCCATATCCTTTATGAAGGTAATGCTTGTGCTGATTTCTTGACTACTTTAGGTGTGAAATTAACTAATTTAACTTTATTTGACAATAAAAATTTGCCTAAACTTTTAAGGGGTTTGGTCAACATGGATAACACTAGATTACCTTATCTCATATTATAATTTTCTTGGCTTAGTTTTCTCTATTGGTTTTTGATGAGCCATTGCTTTTGGTTCCCCTTTATTAAACCTTCTTTGGTTTGTGGACATTTTCTTATTTTCACTCTTAGGCCTACACTGGGTTTTGTTTTTGAGCTCTTGCTTTTGGGTTGGCCTGGTGGTTAATACCTAGTGGTTCCTATTTTTTCTATCAAGGTTGTTTTGGTTTTTTTGGCCTCGTGGATGCTGTTTTCTGGTTGGATGATTATTGTTGCTTGGTTGTTTTTTGTGACCTTCATTTGGGTGGTGGCTTTGCCTACTATATTTTGTATGGGATTTTCCATATCTCTAAGTTGGTTGCTTCCTTAATTGAGTTGGATTTTTTTCTATTGTGGTGGTTGGCTGGGTGAGCTGGCTGTGTTGGCTGGTTGGGTTGGTTGGTTGGGTGGCTATGTTGGCTAGTTTATCCACTTCTGCCGGTGGTAGATTGGCGAGGATGTTGGTGGTCTAATTTTGGATTGGATTTGGCAAGGTGGAGGTTATTTTTTGACTGTTATTTCTTCTTTTTTGTGGATTGGGTTTTGGTGGTTAGTTTTGCTAGTTTGGGTTTATTTCTTTTGGTTTTGGTTTTGGCCTCTTCATGTAATGGTCTTCCTCTCTTGGCTGCAGCTGCTTTTGTTTTTGTTGTTATTTTGGGTTGGCTGGTAGATGGCAATTTAGTGGCTGTTGTTTTGCTTTAGGATCTAGTGACTTGGTTTGGTGTATTGGTGCCTAACTTGGCTATGGTTATGATGCTTGCACTCATTGATATTTATGCTCCTTTCTGCTGTTGGCTTTGGTGGTGTTCATATTATACTGTTGCTACTCCTGATGGATGGATTTTAGTCGGTCTTATCATTCTTTGCTCCATTTTGTTTATGGTTTGCTATTCACCTCAACTGGATCAAAATTTCTACTGCTTTGGTTGGGTTTGGTGGATGTTGTTGTTTGTTTCTATCCTTTTCCTAGTTGTCTTGGGTGGTTTTGGCATGATGGATGCTATTGGTCTTTTCACTGATTTGAATTTTCTTTTACCATGGTGGTTGGCTGGGAGGCTATGTTGGCTGGCTAGGTTGGTTGGATGGGTGGCTATTTTAGCCTTTCTTTCCTACTCTATTGGTGACATGCTGGTTGGCCTGCTCATACTATGGTTCTCTTCTCTTATGCTGCTTCCCTTTTCTGGTTTGGGTTACAACCTTGCTGCCTTTCTGTTTGCTTGTGGAGGACATGAGCTCTTGTGTTTTTTCTTTTTGGTCTTATTTTTTTTTGGTTTGTGTTGTTAAGGTCATGATGCTTGCTCCCTTTGATGTTACTATTCCTCTTTGGTGGTGGTTTTGGTGGTGTTCCTACTATACTACTGTTGTCCCTGATGGTTGGTTGATTTTCTGCCTTATTGGGCTTATTTGTTTTGGTGGCTTTATGGTTGGCTATTATGTACTTGGAGGAGTTTCTGATCTTGCGGGATGATGGACTTGGGATGATGGGCTATAAGATGTATGCTGTCAATGATTGCCTTGATGTTTCCCTCTCTATCTTCTTTTGGCTGGTAGCATTATATGTAATTGTAACCCTTCTTCGGAAGTTTGGATGCATACATATAATGTTGCTCCTTGAGATGGTTGTAACTGAGCTTGAGCCTTTTCTTTACTTTGCTCTTTTTCTTTTCACATACTTTTTATGCTTGCTTAATTGTACTCATCCTTTCATTAGTATGTTGCAGATTTCTTTTATTGGTTGGGAGAATCTTGCAGGTGGATCTTGCTGGTATCAAAAGGCAGTGGATGTTCTTGTGCACATTGATAAATTATTGTTGGTGATTTTGTTTTGCTTTTGCTTTTGTTATTTTTTTCTTATATTATTGTAATAGTTAGGGGGTTTATCTCTTTAAGACTTATTGTTGCTCTTTAAGCATTAGTTTAGAGATTTACCCCCTATAAGGACTTTGTACTTTTTCTTTATGGTAATAAAATTCTCCTAATTTCCCTAAAAAAATCCTAAACCCTAAACTAACCCTAAACCCTAAAAAGCTAAAAACTTAAACCTAAACTAAATAAAACATAAAAATAAAATAAATAAATAAAACCAAAACCTAAATAAAATAAAAAATATAATAAATTAAAACTAAAACATAAACTTAAACCTAAAAAAATTAAAATAAAAAATAAAAACTAAACTATAATAAAATAAATAAAAATCTAAACTAAACTAAAAAATAAAAAACCTAAATAAAATAAAAACTAAACCTAAAATAAATATAAAAAAAATCTAAAATAAAATAAAATATAAACTAAATAAAAACCTAAACATAAAAAATAAACCTAAAAATAAAACTAAAAAAAACCTAAACCCTAAACTAAAAAAAAAACTAAACCTAAAATAAAAATAAAATAAACCAAAACCTAAACTAAAATAAATAAAACCTAAACCTTAACCAAAAATAAACCAAACCTAAACCTAAACCTAAACTAAATAAAACAAAATAAACTAAAATATAAAACCTAAACTAAAATAAAATCTAAAATAAACCTAAAATAAAATTCTAAAACCTAAACCTAAAATAAAATAAAAAACTAAACTAAAAAAATAAATAAACTTAAACCTAAAACTAAACTAAAAATATACATAAACCTAAACCTAAACTTAAAAGATAAACTAAAATAAAAAACTAAAATAAAATAAACTAAATAAAATCAAAAATAAACATAAATATAAATTAAAAATAAATGAAAGTAAAATAAATAAAAAATAAACTAAATAAATAAAATAAACTTAAACCTACTAATTTTCAAAATTTAAAAAAAATAAAAAAATAAAAAAATAAAAACCCTAACCATAAACCCTAAACCCTAAAAATAAGCCAAAATCCTAAACTCTAAATCTGCAACCCTAAACCCTAAACCATGAGCCCCAACCAAAACCCAAACCTAAAACCAAACTAAAACCTAAACAAAATACCTAAAATGCTAAACTGAACCACTAAACTCAAAACTGACACAAATCCTAAACCCTAAACCCTCAACTCTAAATCCTAAACTAACCCTAAACCCTAAAAGCCCTAAACCTAAAGTCTAAACACTAAAGCCTAAATCCTAATCCTAAACCCTAAACCCTAAAAGCATAAAACAGAAAACCCTAAACCCTAAACCCTAAATCCTAAACCTTAAACCATAACCCTAAACTGTGAGACACTATAGCAGAGGTGAATTGGGTAATATTAAAATTTTCAAAACTTAAATTTTAATTTTAAATAGAAAATTAGATTTTGATTTTATAATGATAAGATATAATTCTAAATGCAAAAAAATAAAAATACAATAAAGTAAATAGAGACAAGAGGCACACGATTTTTTTTACTGGTTGGTAAACCCCAAAAGCTATGTCCACGCTATCACCCAGCAAGGAATCCACTAAATGAAAAATGGTTTACAAAAGTACTCTCTATAGTGAGTACAACCTACAACAATATGTACTCTCTATGAGAGTACAACCCCAAAATAAATTTTACAACACAAAAAAATATAAAATAATAAATTTTGATAAAGTAAATCTCTCACAAATATACCAAGCAATCAAATTCAAAAGTGATCTCACAACTTATAAATGATCACTTTAGAACTTAAAATTTTGGCAAGGCAAAATGCTCACTTAATAAAATAAATATCTTAAAGTGATCTTACTAGGATGTTTATGTTATTATAATTTGTAGAATAATACAAAATGATTTCAAAATAAATTCACAATATTCTTTTTCAAAATAAAATAAATTTCAGCAAGGAGTAATTTATTTTAACCAAAAAGATTCTTTCAATTAATGCTAATGATCACAAAATAAAAAAAAATAAGTATATGATAGATCTAAGTTGGCTAGTAAGCTTTCAATTAAAAAAGAGATCTAGCAAATATGAAAATAATTTCAGCATAATAATTTATTTTAAAATGCTTAAAATAGATCTAAGAATAAGCGATCTTTCAAAATAAGACCAAAGAAGAAATATTTCAAGAAACCAAAAGAAATTTGTAGGAAGCTAAAATTTCAGCAAGTTGAAATAGATCCTACAAATTATCACAAGAGTTTTCACCAAAAAAAATGATTGAGAAACTTTGATGTGAAAACCAATGTTCAAAGACTAATCCACCAAAAGTATAAATTAGAAAGAAGAAATAGATGGTGAAAATAGCATGAACAACTAAGAAGTATTAAGATCAAGAAAACAAACTCAAGTAAAAAAAGGCTTGCTTCGTTGAAGATGTTGAAGCTTCCAAACCAAGGATTTATCTTGCAATATTTGGAGAACACTTGGAAGGAACATTTAAGAGATTTTCTCTTAGATTTGCTGGATAGATTTTGAATTTTGAATGAGGGATGCTTTCATGAAGAGAATGAGGGCTATTTATAGGCAAGAAGGTCATTTAAAAAATTATTTCAAAGAAATATATTATACAAACCTCATGCTATCATGTGATAATTTAATATTCAATAAAAATATAATTTATATTAAACAAATATTAAATTTAGCAGCAAAAATTCGGCTATTCACATTGGAAAGTCAAAAGTAATCAAATGTAGCTCTTAATATATTCAAAGCATGTAGCATGCATCCATTATTAAAATCAGGTAATGTTTAAAAAATCATAATAAATTCAATTTTAATGCAAAGTGGGTCATGTAACCACTTATTTTAAAGGAAAAAATCCAAGGAATCTGGGGAGATAAAATCAGATATGAATTCTTTGATTAAACAATGACTTTGGCTAAAATATAAAATTTTATATATTTTGTTAATTTTGACATGTGACATTTAAAATTATGATATAATTTATATATAATCATAAATATGTTAGTTATCATATAACTAGCAAATTAAATTAAAATACCTAATTATATTAGGTAAATAAAATAGTTATACTTAATAGTTATGATCATATATTACTTTGACAATTTTATTGCTATGTAGAAAAAACATATAATTGAATGTTAATTAAATAAAGATTTATATAAATTAACCTCATTAAAATAGTATGTTAGGTTGTGAGAAAATTGATTCATGCCAAAGAACTCATATGAATAGTCATATAACCTAAAATCATGAGCTTCACATTATCCCTTTCATTCTTTTATTCTTGCAATTTCTTCTAACAGTTTGTACCATGTATTGGATATGTAATTAGCAATTGATATATCTGAAACACATAAAAATATTCATTAGAACATCCAAGCATTTGTTTGTTATCATCAAAATTAATCAAATTGAACATGAGGCTAATTAAGCCAACAATCTCCCCTTTTGATGATGACAAACTAATGTTGGGTATTGATTTTGATGAAGGTGCAAATTGACCTTTCATCATAGTTTTGAAGGAAATTCTATTAAAAAAAATTTATGCATATGAGATGAATAATGTTGCTCCCCTAAATGTATGCATTAAATAGACTTAATATTAACCAACATTTTACTCTTCTCCCCCTTTTGACAACATCAAAAAGTGAGAACAAACTACATACAATTTTAAATATTAGGATCTAACATTCCAAGCATGCATCTTAAAGTACAAAAATGTTCTTGTGGTAAGGGTTTTGTAAAAATATCTGCAATTTGTAAATCGATGCTAATAAAATTAATATTAACATCACCTTTCAAAACATGATCCCTAATAAAATGATGTCTAATTTCTATATGCTTGGTTCATGAGTCTTGGATAGGATTTTAGTCAAACTAATAGCACTAGTATTGTCACACTGAACTAGAATGTGATCTTGCTTAATACCAAAATCTTCTAATTGTTGCTTTAACCAAAGGGACGAACATGAGAACTAACTATGTACTCAACCTCAGCAGTGGATAAAGCTACAGAATTTTGTTTCTAGATGACCAAGACACAAGTGATGATCCTAAAAAATGACATGTGCGATACTTTTTCTATCTACTTTGCATCTTGCAAAAGTCGACATCGAATAAGCAACCAAATCACATGATAAAGAATTTTTAGGATACCATAAACCTAACTTAGTAGTGCCTATCAAATACCAAAAGATACGCTTGACTGCTATTAAATGAGATTCTTTCGGGTTGACCTAAAAATGAGCACATAAACAAACAGCAAACATAATATCAGGCCTACTAGAAGTAAGGTATAAAAGTGAACCTATCATACTCCTATAAAGTTTTTGATCAATAGATTTTCCTAATTCATCTAAATCCAATTTTATAGATGGGCTCATAGGAGTTTTACTAGATTTAAATCTTTTCATGTCAAACCTCTCAAGCAATTCATTTATATACTTAGTTTGACAGATGAATGTGCCATTTTCTTGTTGCTTCACTTGAAGACCTAAGAAAAATTAAGTTCTCCCATCATACTCATTTCAAACTCTTTAGACATCAAAGATGAGAACTCATGGCATAAAGATTCATTTGTACTTCCAAATAATATATCATCTACATACACTTGTACCATAATCAAATCATCATCTATGCTCTTAAGGAATAAGGTGGTATCTACTCTACCCTTTCTAAATCCATGATCTATCAAAAAGTTACTTAACCTATCATACCACGAGGAGCCTTTTAAACCATATAAGGCTTTCTTTAATTTATACACATGATTTGGAAAATCATGGCTCTCAAATCTAGTTGGTTGCTCTACAAATACATTTTGGTCAATAAATCCATTCAAAAATGCACTTTTGACATCCATTTGAAAAAGTTTAAAATTTTTAAAACAAGCATAAGCAAGGAGTAACTTGATAGGTTCTAGTCTTGCTACGGGTGCAAAAGATTCTTAAAAATCTATACCTTCAACTTGTCTGTACCCTTGTGCAACTAACCTAGCTTTATTTCTAACAATACAACCTAAATCATCTAGCTTATTCCTAAAGATACATTTTGTTCCAATGACATTTTGATCTTGGGGTCTTGGGACTAATTCCCAAACATCATTTCTTACAAATTGATTCAACTCCTCTTCCATAGCAATAATCCAAAAATTATCATTTAATGCTTCTTCTAAATTTTTAGATTCAACCTCAGATAAAAATGTTGAATGATCTACAACTTCTCTACTATGTCTTTTAGTCATAACTCCTTTTGAAGGATCTCCTATAATTAGTTCCTTTGGATGATTTTTATTATATTTCCATTCTTTAGGCAATGAATCATCCATTTTATCTTCTAAAGATATTTTCTTAAAGTTATCAATCTCTTCATCAATCACTTCATTTCTAATAGGATCAATCAAATTTTCATCAAAAATAACATGTATTGATTCTTCTACAATCATTTTTATTTTATTGTAAACTCTATAAGCTCTACTAGAAAGAGAGTATCCTAAGAAAATACCATCATCTGATTTGCAATCAAACTTACCTAAATGATCTTTTCCATTATTCAAAATAAAGCATTTACATCCAAATACATGAAAGTGTTCAATCTTAGGCTTCTTTCCAAAACAATTCATAGGGTGTCTTCTTCAAAATTGGTCTAAAATAGATCCTATTCATTACATAACATGCATATTCTACGCTTAAAAATATTTTGGCAATTTATACTCATCAAGCATAGATCTACTTAATTCAATTAATATTCTATTTTTTCTCTTTACTATCCATTTTGTTGGGGAGTTCTAGCTGCAGAAAAATTATGTCTAAGCCTATGTTCATGACAATAATCCTCAAATAATTTATTTTCAAATTCGACACCATGGTCAGTTTGAACCATATTAATCAAAAGGTCTTGTTCTCTTTGAATATATTTAGAAAACTTTCTAAACTCACCAAAACATCATCCTTGTAAGTTACAAATAAAACCCAAGTATATCTAGAGAAATCATCAACAATCACAAAACCATAATTTTTTCCACCTAAGCTAGTGGTGCTAATAGGACCAAATAAATCCATGTGCAATAATTCTAGAGGTCTAGAAGTAGAAACAATATTTTTACTTTTAAATGAGCTTCTAGAATGTTTACCATGAATACATGCATCACAAACATAGTTTGAATGAAAATTTAATTTAGGCAAACCAACTACTAAATCAAGTTTAGCAATTTTATTAAGTGTGTGCATGTTAATATGACATAGTCTCCTATGCCATAACCATATATCATCATGAGTGCTTTTAAAACAAAGTAAGTTTAAATTTACATCATGAAAGCTATCTAAATCAATGACATAAATATTTTTGTATCTTTTCCTACTAGCAAAACATTTTCATTATTTTTATAATGCAATATGATGCATGGAATACTACATTCAAACCTTTATCACATAATTGACTAATAGAAATTAAATTATGTTTTAATCCTTCTACTAGAAAAACTTTATCTAAAGTGATAGAATTCTTACAAATAGAACCAATGCCAATGATTTTTCCCTTGCATTATCTCCATATGTAACAAATCCTCCATCACTTGATTCTCTAAAGTTGTGAATTTATCTTTATCTCCGGTCATATGTCTTGAACATCCACTGTTCAAGTACCACATGCCTTCTTTGATTTTGCTTTGAAGGCATTCCTACAAATAAACTCACATGTTAACTTTTGGAACCCAAACATGTTTGGGTCCACATTCTACATTTGAAGTAAGATATTTAGCATGCATGGTTTGTGTAGTGCTTGTACCTTTTGGTACCCATACATAAGATGATTGCTTAGTATTTTGTATTTTCGTGCATAGCAATCAAATAAAATATGCCCTTTTTTATTGCAATAGTTGCACCAAACATTAGTGTTTGCATATGATTTAGAATGATAATTATATGGTATATGAGTGGGATGTGTATGATGCAAATAATTTTCATTAAATATTTTTCTTGATGAAGTATTATAATGAACTTGTGATTTTAAACATAATTCTAATCTTGCTTTTAATAAGATATTCTCTCTTTCAAGTTTACTACAACTAAGGAACAATTTAATAAAGAAGTATTTTTACTTTTAAATTATCACATTCATTTTTAAATCACAAAATGCATATCTAAATTTTATGTTCTTTTCTATGGTTTTGTATTTTCTTTTTAATTTTTTATATTCAATAACTAAATCATTAAAAGCATCATCTAATTCATCATAAGATATATCATTACATACCTCTTGAGAATCTAAGTCGATTCTCCATTTTGCCATAAGACATATGTTGACCTCTTCATCTGATGAGCTAGTACTTGATTCATTTGAATCTGGATTGGCCTATAAAGCTATCTTCTTCTTCTTATGGTACTTTTTCTCCTTCATATTTTTTCTTTTGTTTACATCAATTTCTTTTTTCTTTGATTCAACAAGTTCTGGACAATCACCTCTTATGTGTCCAGGCTTTTTTCAATGATAGCAAATGATCCCTTCACGTAGAAATTTCTTAGTTTGAAATTTATAATTTTAGATTTTTATACCTTTGATTCTTCTTCCTTAGCAAGTTCCCAAGCCTTTTGGAAAGCATGACCACCTCATCACAATCACCATCCAAGCTTGAGGTGTTATGCTCATCACTATCATCAACTTGTAGTGCAATGGCTTTTCCTTTCTCCTTCTCCTTTTTTTTCTTTGAGTTATCCATCTTATCCCTTTGAGCAATAACCTTCATGTGCTATCAAAGAACCCAAAAGCGATCAAGTGGATAAGTAGATAAATCTTTAGCTTTAATAATATTTACTTTAGCTTCCCATTCTTTTGGAAGACATCTAAGAATCTTATAAACTAAGTCTTGATTCCTATATGTTTTTCCAAGAGAATGTAATGTGTTATTATTTTCATAAATCTAGTATACATATCGAAATAGATTGAGAAGGAGACATATGAAATAACTCATAATCATGAACAAGTCTATTTATGTGAGCATCTCTAACTTCACTAGTTCCTTCATAAGTTATAATAAGTTTTTCCCATATTTCTTTTCTTGTACTTAACATAGAAATTTTCATGTAATCATCAGTAATAAAGCACAATGTAAAGTATTATAAGCCCCAGCATTTAATTCATCAAGTTCTCTTTCTATAGACCATTCCTCAAAAGGTTTTTCTACTTTAATGCCATTTACTTCTACGTGGGTGTATGATATTGATGTGTCAACATATACCACATGCGTGCATCTTGACCTCTTAAGAATGTACTAATTCTATTTTTCCAATAATCAAATGGTACCTGCTAAAAGTGGAGGTATGAGTGGATGGATTGTCCCTCTAATGAAAATCTTGTGCCATAGTGAAAAGATTTACTCTTGGATGTTAAGCCAATAAAAGAGCCTAGGCTCCATACCAATTAATGAGGCAAGAGGGGGGGTGAATTGGTTAATATTAAAATTTTCAAAACTTAAATTTTAATTTTTAAATAAAAAATTAGATTTTGATTTTATAATGATAAAATATAATTCTAAATGCAGCAAAAATAAAAATACAATAAAGTAAATAGAGACAAGAGGCACAAGATTTTACGTGGTTTAAACCCCAAAAGCGGCCTACGCTAGCCACCCGCTAGGAATCCACTAAATGAAAAATGGTTCACAAAAGTACTCTCTATAAGGTGAGTACAACCCCACAACAATATGTACTCTCTACAAAGTACAACCCCAAAATAAATTTTATAACACAAAAAAATACAAAATAATAAATTTTGATAAAGTAAATCTCTCACAAATATACCAAGCAATCAAATTCAAAAGTGATCTCACAACTTATAAATGATCACTTTACAACTTAAAAATTTGGCAAGGCAAAATGCTCACTTAAAATAAATATCTTAAAGTGATCTTACTAGGATGTTTATGTTATTATAATTTGTAGAATAATACAAAATGATTTCAAAATAAATTCACAATATTCCTTTTCATAATAAAATAAATTTCAGCAAGGAGTAATTTATTTTAACCAAAAAGATTCTTTCAATTAATGCTAATGATCACAAAATAAAAAAATAAGTATATGATAGATCTAAGTTGGCTAGTAAGCTTTCAATTAAAAAAGATATAGCAAATATAAAATAATTTCAGCACAATAATTTATTTTAAAATGCTTAAAATAGATCTAAGAATAAATGATCTTTCAAAATAAGACCAAAGAAGAAATATTTCAAGAAACCAAAAGAAATTTGTAGGAAGCTAAAATTTCAACAAGTTGAAATAGATCCTACAAATTATCACAAGAGTTTTCACCAAAAAAATGATTGAGAAACTTTGATGTGAAAACTAATGTTCAAAGACTAATCCACCAAAAAGTATAAATTAGAAAGAAGAAATAGATGGTGAAAATAGCATGAACAACTAAGAAGTATTAAGATCAAGAAAACAAACTCAAGTAAAAAAAGGCTTGCTTCGTTGAAGATGTTGAAGCTTCCAAACTAAGGATTTGATCTTGAAATATTTGGAGAACACTTGGAAGGAACATTCAAGAGATTTTCTCTTAGATTTGCTGGAGAGATTTTGAATTTTGAATGAGGGATGCTTTCATGAAGAGAATGAGGGCTATTTATAGGCAAGAAGGTCATTTAAAAAATTATTTCAAAGAAATATATTATACAAACCTCATGCTATCATGTGATAATTTAATATTCAATAAAAATATAATTTATATTAAACAAATATTAAATTTAGCAGCAAAAATTCGGCTATTCACATGGGAAAGTCAAAAGTAATCAAATGTAGCTCTTAATATATTCAAAGCATGTAGCATGCATCCATTATTAAAATCGTAATGTTTAAAAATCATAATAAATTCAATTTTAATGCAAAGTGGGTCATGTAACCACTTATTTTAAAGGAAAAAATCCAAGGAATCCGATGGAGATAAAATCAGATATGAATTCTTTGATTAAACAATGACTTTGGCTAAAATACAAAATTTTATATATTTTTGTTAATTTTGACATGTGACATTTAAAATTATGATATAATTTATATATAATCATAAATATGTTAGTTATCATATAACTAATTAAATTAAAATACCTAATTATATTAAGTAAATAAAATAATTATACTTAATAGTTATGATCATTTATTACTTTGACAATTTGCTATGTAGAAAACATATGATTGAATGTTAATTAAATAAAGATTTATATAAATTAACCTCATTAAAATAGTATGTTAGGTTGTGAGCAAATTGATTCATGCCAAATAACTCATATGAATAGTCATATAACCTAAAATCATGAGCTTCACATTATCCCCTTTCATTTTTATTCTTGCAATTTCTTCTAACAATTTGTGAGATGTATTGGATATGTAATTAACAATTGATATATCTGAAACACATAAAATTATTCATTAGAACATCCAAGCATTTGTTTGTTATCATCAAAATTAATCAAATTGAACATGAGGCTAATTAAGCCAACATAAACCCTAAAACCCAAACCCTAAACCTAAACCTAAACCTAAAGTAACTAAATAAACTATAAAATAAACCTAAACCCTAAAACCTAATAAACCTAAACCTAAACCTAAACCTAAACCCTAAGAATGGGCAAAATCTTGAGGGCAGGAACATCACTGTCAACCAGGCTCAGTCTGGATCTGGTGGTGGAGGTGAAGGCCGAGGTGACAGTTATCACAGTGGTGGTGGGGGATCTGGAGGTGATGGTGGATATGGAGGCGGTGGTCGAATCAGTTGTGGTTATGAAGCGAGAAAAGTGACAGAGGTTACAACCGTGGTGCTGGTGGAGAGAAAGATTGGGGATATGATTGTGAATCCCGCTACTCAAGAGGTCGGGGTGGTTCTGATGGGAACTAGAGAAATTGAAGAACAGCCGATTAGATCTGCTGCTTATGGAACTGTGTCTTTTCAGTAGAGATGGTTCTAGTTATCTAGAGCTTTTCATTTTTTTATTTATGTCATCGCTTATGTCTTAGAAAACTTGGTGTGTTACTTGGTTGATGAAATCGAAAAGAAGAAATGTTGAATCTAAATTTGTTCTCTATTAAAAAAAAACTAAAAACCCACAACTCTAAACTAAATCCTTTACCCTAAACCTAAAATAAAAGTAATCCTAAACCCTAAAAAATTAAACTAAACTAACCCTAAACTAAACCCTAAACCCTAAAAAAAAGCTAAAAATCCTAAACCTAAACTAAATAAGCAATACGTAACGCTAAACCAAAATAAAATAAAACTAAAACCTAAACTCAAACCTAACCTACACCTAAACCTAAAAATGAAATGAAATAAAAAATAAAAACTAAACTAAAATAAAATAAATAAAAACCTAAACTAAACTAAAAAGTAAAAAACCTAAATAAAATAAAAGTTAAACTTAAAATAAAAATAAAATAAACATAAAATAAGGTAAAATAAAAACTAAATAAAAATCTAAACCTAAAAAAATAAACCAAAAAATAAAATCTAAAAATAAATAAAAAAAATAAAAAAAATTAAACTAAAAAAAAACCTAACTCTAAAATACAAATAAAAATAAAACAAACCTAAACCTAAACTAAAAAAAAAAAAAAAAAGAACCAAAAATACAACCAAACCTAAACCCTAAAATAACTAAACCTAAACCTAAACCTAAACTAAATAAAATAAACTAAACTAAAAATAAATAAAACCTAAACTAAAAAATAAAACCTAAAATAAACCAAAATAAAACCTAAACCTAAAACTAAAAAAATAAAATAAGAACTTATACCTAAACCTAAAAGTAAAAAAATAAAACCTAAACCTAAACAATTAAATAAAAATAAAACTAAACTAAAAAAATAAACCTAAACCTACAGCTAAAACTAAACCTAAACATAGAAAATAAACTAAAGTAAATAAATCTAAAATAAACAAACTAAACTAAATAAAAATAAAAAATAAACTTAAATAAAAATAAAAAATAAAATAAACTAAAATAAATTAAAAATAAACTAAATAAAATAAATAAACATAAACCTATCGATTTACTTAATTTAAAAAAAATCATAAACCCTAAATCCTTAACCCTGTACCCTAAACCTACAACCCTTATTCCTAAACACTAAACACTAAACCTTAAAAAACCTTAAACCCTAAACCCTAAACACTAACCCTAAACCCTAAACCCTAAAAGCATAAACCCTAAATCCTAAATCGTAAACCCTAAACCTTAAACCCAAACCCTACACCCTAAGTCCTAAACCCAAAACCCTAAACCTAAACCTAAAGTAACTAAATAAATTAAAAAAAATAAACCTAAAACCAAAAACCTAATAGACCTAAACCTAAACCTAAACCAAGAATGAACTTTGGCAAGAACATCTCCATCAACCAAGCCCTGATCTCATGGAGGCAAAGGTGGATGCGGCTATCGTAAGTGGTGGGGATCTGAGTCTATGGATGACTCGAGCAATGGTGGTTATGGATGCAGAGGAATGATGTCAAAGGTGGTGGCGAGGGAGAGATCGGGATATGATGGTGGATACCAGGAGTGGTGGAAAACCTAGAACTAAAAAAGAACAACCGATCCATCATATGGAATTATGTCTTTACAAATAGACATTTTAGTTATCTGGTTTTGATTTTATGCATGCTCATTTTTTCTATATCATTGCTTGTTGCTTAAAAACTTGGTGTGGTTTATGAAATCAAGAAAGGTTGATTTGAAGTTCTCTAAAAAATAAAAATTTAAACCACAAACCCTAAACCCTAAACCCTAAACCCGAAATCCTAAACCCTAAACCCTAAACCCTAAACCCTAAACCTTAAACCCTAAACCCTAAACCCTAAACCTCAAACCCTACATCCTAAACCCTAAAACCTAAAGTAACCCTAAACCCTAAAAAAAATAAACTAAACCTAAAGTTAAACCCTAAAGCCTAAACCCTAAGCCATAAAACACTATAGCCCTAAACCCTAAACCCTAAAACACTAAACCATAAACCCTAAACCTTAAACCCTAAACCCTAAAACTCTAAACCCAAACCCTAAACCCTAAACCCTAAACCCTAAAACCTACAACCCTAAACCCTAAACACTAAACCCTAAACCCTATACCTAAACACTAAACCAAACCCTAAAGGTTAAACCCTAAACCCTAATAACCTAAAAACCTAAACGTAAACTAAATAAAACCTAAAAATAAAATAAATAAAGAAACTTAAACCTAAATAAAATTAAAAAATATAAAAAGAAACTAAACTAAAACCTAAACCTAAACCTAAACATAAACCTAAACCTAAGCCTAAAAATAAAATAAAATAAAAAATAAAATCTAAACTAAAATAAAATAAATAAAAAGCTAAACTAAACTAAAAAAAATCAAATGAACATAAAAAGAAAAAAACCTAAATAAAATAAAATCTAAATTTAAAATAAAAATAGAATAAACTTAAAAAAATATATAAACCAAATAAAAACCTAAACCTATGTAATAAACCTAAAAATAAAACCTAAAAATAAAACCTAAAAATAAAAAAAACCTTAACCCTAAACTAAAAATAAAACCTAATAAAATAAAAATAAAATAAACCTTAACTTGAACTTAAATAAGTTAAACTAAAATAAATAAAGTCTAAACCTAAACCTAAAAGAAACTAAACCAAAACCTAAACTTAAACTAAATAAAACAATACAAACTAAAAATAATGTTAAACCTAAACTAAAAAATAAAACCTAAAATAAAAACCTAAAACATAATTCTAAAAAAAAAATATAAAAACCTATACTTAAACCTAAAAGTAGAAAATAAAAATAAAAATAATACTAAATTAAGAAATAAACATAAACCTAAACTTAAACCTAAAAAAAAACTAAAATAAAAAACCTAAACTAAAATAAATAAATAAAATAAATAAATAAACTAAGGTAAATAAAAAAATAAACCAAATTAAAAATATAAAATAAACTAAATAAACCAAAACTTATCGGTTTTCTTAATTTAAATAAAAGACCTAAACCCTAAACCCTATACTCTAAACCCTAAAAAACCCAAAAACTTAAACCCTAAACCCTAAACATAAAATTTAAACACTAAACACCAAATCCTAAACACTAAAAACCTAAACCTAAACCCTAAATCCTAAATGCTAAAAACTCTAAACCCTAAACCCCAAACCCTAAACCCAAAAATCCTAAACCCAAAAACCTAAACCCGAAACCCTAAATCCTAAACCATAAACCCTAAACCCAAACCTAAAACCTAAACCCTAAACCCTAAACAACTTAAACCCTAAATTTAAACTAAACCTAAACCCTAAATCCTAAACCTTAAACCCTAAACCCTAAGCCCTAAACCCTAAAACCCTACAACTTTAAACCCTAAACCCAAAACCCTAAAACCTAAAACCCTAAACCCTAAACCCTAAACCCTAAAACCCTTAACCCAAACTCTAAACCCTAAATCCTGAGCACTAAAATCTATAACCTTAACACCTAAACACTAAACCCCAAACCCTAAACCCTAAAAACCTAGAAACCTAAATCTAAACTAAATAAAACCTTAAAATAAAATAAATAGAAAAACCTAAAAATAAATAAAATAATATAAAAATAAAAACCTAAACTAAAATCTAAACCTAAACCCAAACATAAACCTAAACCTAAGCCTAAAAATAAAATAAAATTAACCATAAAAGCTAAACTAAAATAAAATAAATAAAATTAAAAATTAAAAACTAAAATAAAATAAAATAAATAAAATCCAAAAGTAAACTAAAAAATAAAATGAACTTAAAAATAAAAAAACTAAATAAAATAAAACCTAAATGAAAAATAAAAATAAAATAAACTAAATAAAAACCTAAACCTAAACAATAAACCTATCAATAAAAGCTAAAAATAAATAGAAAATAATACCTAAACCCTAAACTAAAAAAAAACCTAAACCTAAAATAAAAGTAAAATAACCCTAAACCTAAACTAAAATAAACTAAACTAAAATAAAGTAAACTTAAACCTAAACCTAAAATAAACTAAACCAAAACCTAAACTTAAAGTAAATAAAACAAACTAAAAATAAACCTAAACCTAAACTAAAAAAAAAAACCTAAGATAAAAACCTAAAACCTAATCTTAAAAAAATAAAATAAAAACCTAAACCTAAACCTAAAAATAAAACATAAAACTTAAACCTAAAAACAAAATAAAATAAAACTAAACTAAAAAATAAACATAAACATACACGTAAACCTAAAAAATAAACTAAAATAAAAAACATAAACTAAAATAAATAAACTTAAAATAAGTAAACTAAGCTAAATAAAAAAATAAACCTAAATAAAATATAAAATAAACTAAGTAAACCTAAACCTATCAGTTTACTTAATCTTAAAAAAAAAACCTAAACCCTAAACACTAAACCCCAAAAAACCCTAAACCTTAAACCCTAAACCATAAACTAACCCTAAACCCTAAACCCTAATACCTAAACCCTAAACCCTAATCTCTAAATCCTAAACCATAAACACTAAACCCTAAACCCTAAACCCTAAACAAAATAAATAAATAAAAATTTAAAAAAACCATAACCCTAAACCATAAACCCTAAACCCTAAACCCTAAACCCTAAACTGTAAACTCTAAAACCCTGAACCCAATACCCTGTACCCTAAACTTTAAACCCAAACCCAACAACCCTAAAGCTTAAACCCCAAACCGTAAACCCTAAACCCTAATCCATAAACCCTAAACCCTAAAAACCTAAAAACCTAAACCTAAACTAAATAAAACCTAAAAATAAAATAACTAAAAAAAAACCTTAAACCTAAATAAAATAAAATAAAAACTAATATTAAAACCTAAACTAAAACCTAAACCTAAATATAAATTAGTACCTAAACCTAAACTTAAAAATAAAATAAAATAAAATAAAAAATAAAAACTAAACTAAAATAAAATAAAAAATAAAAACTAAACTAAAATAAAATAAACAAAAACCTAAACTATACTAAAAACTAAAATAAACCTAAAAATAAAAATCTAAATAAAATAATAACCAAACCTAAAATAAAAATATAATAAACCTAAAATAAAATAAAATAAATACTAAATAAAAACCAAAACTAAAAAAATAAACTTAAAAATAAATAAATAAATAAAACCTAATCCATAAACTAAAATGAAACCAAAACCTAAAATAAACAAAATAAAATATGCCTAAACCTAAACAAAAATAAGCTAAACTAAAATAAATAAAACCTAAACCTAAACCTAAAATAAACTAAAACTTAACCCTAAAATAAATAAAAAAAAATAAACTAAAAATAAACCTAAACCTATACTAAAAAATAAATCCTAAAAATAATCCTAAAATAAAAACCTAAAACGTAAACATAAAAAAAATAAAATGAAAACCTAACCCTAAACTTAAAAATTAAAAATAAAACCTAGACCTAAAAAATAAAATAAAATTAAAACGAAATTGAAAATTAAACATAAACCAAAACTTTACCTACAAAATAAATTAAAATAAAAAGCCTAAAGTAAAATAAATAAACATAAAATATATAAAATAAACTAAATAAAAATGAAGAAAAAAGCATAAATAAATAAAAAGTAAACCTAAACCTACTAGTTTTCTTAATTTTTTTTTAAAAAAACCCTAAACTCTAAACCCTAAATCCTAAATCCTAAATCCTAAACCTTAAACCCTAAACTAACCTTAAACCCTAATCGCTAGAAAGCTAAAAACCTAAACCTAAAATTAATAAAACCTA
Organism: Cymbidium sinense; assembly: GCA_021442155.1. Classification (NCBI taxonomy): domain Eukaryota; kingdom Viridiplantae; phylum Streptophyta; class Magnoliopsida; order Asparagales; family Orchidaceae; genus Cymbidium; species Cymbidium sinense. The sequence continues at coordinate 7,733,729 of CM038220.1, read as the reverse complement.
AAAATAAAATGAATAAAAATACCTAAACCAAAATAATATAAACAAAATTAAATTAAATTAAAACATAAACTAAAACCTAAACTTATAATGAAAATAAAATAAAAAATAAAATAAAATAAATAATAACCTAAACTAAACTAAAAAATAACAAACCTACATAAAATAAAAACTAAACCTAAAATAAAAATAAAATAAACCTAAAATAAAATAAAATAAAAATTAAAATAAAAAATAAAATAATGTAAAATAAATAAAAAATAAACTTAATAAACGTAAACCTACGAGTTTACTTAATTTTAAAAAAACAAAAATAATAAAAATAATAAAGAAACCTAACCCTAAACCCTGGACCCTAAAACTAACACTAAACCCTAAACCCGAAACCTACAAACCTAAATCCTAAACCCTAAACCCTAAAACCTTAAACTGTAAAGCTTAAACCCTAAACCCTAAAACACTAAACCTTAAACCCTAAACCCTAAATTGAAAACCCTAAAACCTACAACCCTAAACCCTAAACCCTAATCCCCAAACCCTAAAGCCTAAATCATAAACTTTAAACCCTAAAAACCTAAAAACCAAATCCTAAACTAAATGAAACCTAAAAACAAAATTAATAAAAAAACTTAAAACCTAAATATAATAAAATAAAAACTCAAACTAAAACCTAAACCTAAACCTAAACCTAAACCTAAAAATTAAATAATATAAACAATAAAAACTAAACTAAATTAAAATAAATAAAATCCTAAGCCAAACTAAAAAATAAAATAAACCTAAAAATAAAAAACCTAAATAAAATAAAATTAAAAATAAACATAAAACTAGACCTAAAAAATAAAAAATAAAACGAAACCATAAAAAAAAATACCTAAACCTAAATAAATAAAATAAAATAAACCTAACCCTACACTAAAATAAACTAAACTAAGATAAATAAAACCTAAACCGATACCTAAAATAAACTAAACCAAAACCCTAAACTATATAAAATAAAAAATATTTAAATATAAACCTAAACCTAAACTAAAAAAATAGAACCTAAAAGTAAGCCTAAATAAATAAATTAAAAACCTAAACCTAAACCTAAAAATAAATTAAAATAAAAAACCTAAACTAAAATAAATAAACCTAAAATAAACTAAATAAAAATAAAGAAAATACCATAAATAAATTAAAAAAACCTAAACCTACCAATTTTCTTAATTTTTTTTAAAAACCCTAAACCCTAAACCCTAAATCGTAAATCTTAAACCCTAAACCCTAAACCCTAAACGAGCCCTAAACCCTAGAAAGCTAAAAACCTAAACCTAAAATAAATAAAACCTAAAAATAAAATATATAAAAAATACCTAAACCAAAATAATATAAATAAAATAAAAACATACTAAAACCTAAACCTAACCCTAAACATAAACCTAAACCTAAACCTAAAAAGAAAATAAAATAAAAATAAAAACTAAAATAATATAAAATAAAAAATAACCTAAAGTAAACTAAAAAATAACAAACCTAAATAAAATAAAAGCTAAACTTAAAATAAAAATAAAATAAACTTAAAATAAAATAAAATAAAAACTAAATTAAAACTTAAATATAAATAAAATTAAAAATAAACTTAAATAAAAATAAACAAATAAAATAAAGTAAAATAAATAAAAATAAACTAAATAAACATAAACCTACTAGTTTACTTAATTTTGAAAAAATAAAAATAATAAAAATAATAAAGAAACCAATCCCTAAACATTAGACCCTAAAACTAACCCTAAACCCCATACCTACAACCCTAAATCCTAAACACTAAACCCTAAAACCTTAAACCCTAAAGCTTAAACCCTAAACCCTACAACCTAAATCCTGAAACACTAAACGCTAAACCCTAAACACTAAACCCTAAACCATAAACCCCAAACCCTAAAACCTACAACCCTAAACCCTAAACCCTAATCCCCAAACTCTAAAGCCTACAACCTTACTAAACCCTAATCCCCAAACCTTAAAGCCTAAAGCCTAAACCCTAAACCCTAATAACTTAAAAACCAAATCCTAAACTAAATAAAACCTAAAAACAAAATAAATAAAAACCTAAACCTAAATAAAATAAAATGAATACCTAAATTAAAACCTAAACCAAAACCTAAACCTAAACCTAAAAATAAAATAATATAAAAAATAAAAACTAAATGAAATCAAAGTATTGCTGAATGAGATTTTTACAATAGTGATTGTATTTGATAAAATCTCTTGATAAGTAGTGCATAACTAGAATAATTCAAAATCAATATCTCTGCACATGGATTTCGAAAAGTATAGCACTCTTACTTTGAGACTCAACGCGACAACATAATGTAATAAATAATTTTCTTAAAAACCAAAGCAAGGAAGCTCAAGTAAAACTCCTAAGTCAATGCTTAGAAAGAGGTGGCATAGTGTTGTGAGAGATTTAAGACCCTCACAGATTTTTTGCTGACATCTAAAATATGATTTAAGAGACATTTTGGCTCACAACATAGTATCTATCATCTTTTCTATTTTTCTTTTATTTCTAGTAGTGTTACTTCATTTAGATGCATTCATTTGAATTTGAATTAATGGTGGAAAGAATAATTCATACATTTGACATTATTTTAAGTGCAAGAATTTTTATGTTATTTTAAATCTAAAGTTTGATGAAAAGCCACATGCAAATTAATTTGATGTAGTGTCGCTTTTAAGTTTAGGGCTCAAGTCGATCTAAACCTAAACAACATTAGCTTAATCTTTCCCTAATTTTAGAAGACAACAAGAATACTTCAAATTTATTCATGTACTCATTTATAGTTTTGGTTTTTTTCTTTAGCAAGTAAAACTATAAATAATTGATCTTAGTAAGATAAAGATAAGTATTTTTTTAACAACAATTTCATTTCAACCATGTAATAACTTGTTCTAATCCCAATCTTCCTGGCTCTTTAATTTTATCTAATAGATTTTTGTTTAGCAGTATGTTTTAGTTTTATAAATCTTAATATTCAATGCTCAGAAAACTCTAAACCCTAAACTAACCATAAACACTAAACCCTAAAACTAACCCTAAACCCTAAACTCTAAACCATAAACCTACAACCCTAAACCTAAACCACCCTAAACGTAACCAACCCTAAATCTAAACCCCCACCCTAAACCCTAAACCACCTAAACCACAAACCCTAAACCCTAAACCTAAACCCAAAACCAGACCATAAACTTAACCACTCCAAAACCCTAAACTAACCACCTAAACTCTTAAACCCCCAAACTAAACCACACCCTATAACCCTAAACATTAAATAACCCTGACCAAAATCCTAACTCCCTACCAAACCACCCTAAATCTTAAATCCTATAAACCCTAAACCCAAACCTAAACCAAACCCCCTCCCACCCTAACCCTAAACCCTAAAACCCTAAATCCTAAATCCTAAACCCTAAACCTGAAACCCTAAATGCTAAATCCTAAAAACCTAAATACCTAAACCTAAACTAAATAAAACCTAAAAATAAAATAAATAAAAAAACCTAAACTTAACAAAAATAATAATAAAATAAAACAACAACTTAAACTTAAACCTCAATATAAAACTAAAACTAAAATAAAATAAAAAATAAAACTAAAATTAAAATAAACTAAACTAAACTAAATAAAATAAAATAAACTTTAGAATAAAAACCCTAAATAAAATAGAAACTAAATGTAAAATAAAAATAAAATAAAATAAAATAAAACCTAAATAAAAATATAAACCTAAAAAATAAAACTAAAAATAAAACTTAAAAATAAATAAAAAATAAAACCTAAACCCTAAATTAAAAAACCCTAAACTTAAAATAAAAATAAAATAAATATAAGCCTAAACTAATATAAACTAAACTAAAATAAATAAAACCTAAAACTAAACCTAAAATAAACTAAACCTAAACCAAAACCTAAACTAAATAAAATAAAATAAACTAAAAATAAACCTAAAACAAAACTAAAAAATAATACCTCAAAATAAACCTAAAATAAAATAAAAACCTAAACTTAAACCTAAAAATAAAAAATAAAAACCTAATCCTAAAAAATAAAATAAAAATAAAACTGAACTATAAAATAAACCTAAACCGAAACATAAACATAAAAATAAACTAAAATAAAACACATTAACTAAAATAAATAAACCTAAAATAAATGAACTTAACTAAATAAAAATAAAAAATAAACTTAAATAAAAATAAAAAATAAAGTAAACTAAAATAAATAAAAAATAAACAAATATACTAAATAAATAAAAACCTATCGATTTACTTAATTTATAAAAAAACCTTAAACCCTAAACCCTAAACCTTAAACCTTAAACCCTAAAAGAATAAACCGTAAAACCCTAAACCATAAACATTAAACCATAAACCCTAACCTTAAACCCTAAACCTTAAACCTAAATGTAATAATAAAAACAACTAAAAATAAACCTAACCTAAACTAAAAATTCTAACCTAAAATAAAAACCTAAAACCTAAACCTAAAAAAATAAAATAAAAACCTAAACCTAATCTTACAAATATGAAATAAAATCTAAACCTAAAAAATAAAATAAAAATAAAACTAAACATAAAAAATAAATTGAAACCTAAACCTGAACCTAAAAAATAAACTAAAATAAAATACCTAAACTAAAATAAATAAGCTTAAAATAAATGAAATAAACTAAATAAAAATAAAAAATATAATAAACTAAAATAAATAAAAAAGCAAACTAAATAAACCTAAACTTACGAGTATACTTAATGTTTAAAATAAAAAATAAATAATAAAAACCCTAACTAACCAAGCCTAAACTAACCCTAAACTCCAAACCTAAACTAAAACCTAAACCTAAAAATAAAAAATAAAACCTAAACCTAAAAATAAAATAAAAATAAAACTAAACTAAAAAATAAACATAAACGTAAACCTAAAATAAATAAATGAAAACCTAAACAAAAATAAATAAACCTAATATAAATAAACCAAACCAAAAGAAAAAAAACCTAAATACAAATAATAAATTAAATAATCCAAAATAAATAAAAAATAAATTAAATAAACTAAAAATACCTAAATATACTGGTTTACTTATTTTTTTTTTAAAACCTAAACTCTAAATCGTAAATCCTAAACCCTAAACCCTAAAACTAACCTTAAACCCTAAACTTACAATCCTAAACCTTTTACCCTAAACCGTAAACCCTAAAAAACCCTAAACCCTAAACTGACCTATACCCTAAACCCTAAAAACCTAAAAACCTTAACCTAAACTAAAAAAAACCTAAAAATAAAATAAATAAATAAAACCTAAACCTAAAATAAATAAATTAAACCTAAACCTAAATGTAAACTAAAATAAACTAAACTAAAATAAATAAAACCTAAACCTAAAATAAACTAAACCTAAACCTAAACTTAAACTAAATTAAAAAAACTAAACCTAAACTAAAAATAAAACCAAAAAATAAACCTAAAATTAAAACCTAAAAAAAGAAAATAGAAACCTAAACCTAAACCTAAAAATAAAAAAATAAAACCTAAACCTAAAAAATAAAATAAAAATAAAACTAAACTGAAACGTAAACATAAACCTAAACCTAAACATAAAAAGTAAACTAAAATAAATAAACTTAAAATACATAAACTAATCTAAATAAAAATAAAAAATAAACCTAAATAAAAAGAAAAAAATAAAATATACTATAATAAATATAAAATAAACTAAAATTAACATAAACCTGTCGGGTTCAATTTAAAAAAAAACTCTCCATAAACTAAACCCTAAATCCTAAACCCTAAACCTTCCCTAAACCCTAAACCCTCCTATAACCTAAATCTCCCTAAACTCCCTAATCATAATCCTAAAAAATCCTAACCCTAAACTCCACCTAACCCCCTAACTACCTAATGTTAACCCTAAATAACTGTGTTCTTTAACTACCTGATCCTAAATCTCTACCATAAACCTAACTCCTGATCCTAAATCCTACCCTCAAAACTCTAAACCTAACCCTAACCAAACTAACCTGAACTAAAACTAAACCTGTCATCCTAAACCTACCAAACCTAAAAACTATCCCTAAACCCTAAACCTAAACCTAACCCTAAACCTTAAACCCTAAAACCCTAAACCCTAAAACCCTAAACCCTAAACCCTAAACCCCAAATACTAAACCCTAAACCTTAAACTCTAAACCCTAATAACCTAAAAACCCAAATTTAAACAAAATAATATAGATTTTTGCTACAATTGATTAGCCTAATTTTCTCTAATATAGATTAAAATTGTATGACCTTTATATGCCATAGTAGACCGCCTCTTTTAAGTTTCATAGAGATGCTAAAGAGTAGCTTCCTGTTCATGGACAAATGAAGAAAGAATCTACTTAAGTTCAGACACCTAGGTGACGATCTATGAGCAATCCACTTCTATAGCTGAGATAACCTATCTAATAATCGAAGTCCTTTCTAATCGATATTGTCTTCTCAACTACAGCACTTTCAATTTAGTAGATATATTGAGGAGCTAAATTTGTGCTTTAAAAAGCTCTCTTTAGTAGGATTTCAATGCTTTGAGACTGTGCTCGAGATGTTGGCAAATTAGGGAGACTTGATGCAAAGTATTGCTAAATGAGATTTTTATAATAGTGATTGTATCTAACGAAATCTCTTGATAAGTAGTGTGTATCTAGAATAATTCAAACTCAATATCTTTGCACAGGGATTTCCAAAACTATAGATCTACTATTTTGAGACTGAATGCGGAAATATAATGTAACAAATAATTCGCTTCAACACAAAAGCAAGAAAACTCAAGTGAAACTCCTATGTCAATGCTTAGAAATAGGTGGCATAATGTTGTGAAAGATTTAGGACACTCACAAATTTTTTGCTGACATCTAAAATGTGATTTAAGAGAGACTTTGGATCCAAGCATAGTATCTATCATCTTTTCTATTTTTCTTTTATTGGTAGTAGTGTTACTTCAATTAGATGTATTCATTTGAATTTGATTTATTGGTGGAAAAAATAATTCCTACATTTGATGACATTCTTTTAGGTGCAAGAATTTTTTATGTTATTTGAAATCTAAAATTTGTTAAAAAGCCACAAAGTAAATTAATTTTATGTAGTGTCTCTTCTTCTAAGTTTAGGGCTCAAGTCGATCTAAACCTAAACAACATTAGCATAATTATTCCCTAATTTTAGAAGACAATAAGAATACTTCAAATTTGTTCATGTATTAATTTATAATTTTGGTTTTTTACTTTAACAAGTAAAACTCTAAACAATTGATCTTTGTAAGATAAAGACAAGTATTTTTTTAAAAACAATTTCATTTCAACCAGTAATAACTTGTTCTAATCCCAATCTTTCGGGCTCTCTATTTCAACCTAGTAGATATTTGTTTAGAAGAATGTTTTACTTTTATAAATCCCAATTTTCAAGGCTCACCAAACCCTAAACCCTAAGCTAACCCAAAACCCTAAACTACCCTAAACCAAACTCTAAAACCATAAACCTACACTAAACCCAAACCCTAAACCCTAAACCCTAAAACCTAAACCCTAACCTTTAAAACCATACACCCTAAACTCTAAAACATAAACCCAAAACCTTAAACCTAAACCACCCTAAATTCCCTAAATAACCTCCTAAACCAACCCTAACCTACCACTCCACTAAACTTAAACCTACACTAAATCCTACACTTTAACCCTAAACCCTGTGCCTCCTATAAACTAAAATTCTAACTTAAACTAAACCAAACTAACCCTAATCCTCTTCACTAAACCCACTTTAATAAAGCCAAATACTAAACCCTCCACCTAACCCTAAACCTAAACCCTAAAATCCTAAATCCTAAACCCTAAACCCTAAACCTAAAACCCTAAACCCTAAATCCTAAAAACCTAAACTAAATAAAACCTAAAAAAAATTAAATAAACAAACCTAAACCTAAAAAAAATTAAATAATAAAATAAAATAAAAACTTAAACTTAAACTTAGACATAAACCTAAAAATAAAATAAAAATATATAAAACTAAAATATATAAATAAAAACCTAAACTAAACTAAATAAAATAAAATAAACTTAAAAATAAAAAACTTGAATAAAATAAAAAATAAATGTAAAATAAAAATAAAGTAAAATAAAATGAAACCTAAATAAAAAACTAAACCTAAAAAATAAAACTAAAAGTAAAACCTAAAAATAAATTAAAAATAAAACCTAAACCCTAAACTAAAAAAACCTAAACCTAAAATAAAAAGAAAATAAATATAAACCTCAAAAAAAATAAACTAAACTAAAATAAAAAAAACCTAAACCTAAACTAAAACCTAAACTAAATAAAATAAAATAAAATAAAAATAAACCTAAACCTAAACTAAAAAATAATACTTCAAAATAAACCTAAAATAAAAACTTAAAACCTAAACCTAAAAAAATAAAATAAAAACCTAAACTTAAAACTAAAAATAAAAAGTAAAACCTAATCCTAAAAAATAAAATAAAAATAAAACTCAACTAAAAAATAAACCTAAACCTAAACATAAACATAAATAATAAACTAAAATAAAAAACCTAAACGAAAATAAATAAATCTAAAATAAATAAACTAAACTAAATAAAATAAAAATAAACTTAAATAAAAATAAAAAATAAAGTAAACTAAAATAAATATAAAATAAACAAGTATACTAAAAAAACATAAACCTCTTAATTTATTTAATTTTTTAAAAAAACCTTAAACCTTAAACCCTAAACCTTAAACCTTAAACCCTAAAAGGATAAACCCAAAAACCCAAAAACCATAAACTATAAACCATAAACCCTAACCTTGAACCCCAAACCCCAAACCTAAATGTAAACTAACTAAATAAATTTAAAAATAAACCTAAACCCTGAAACCTAAAAAACCTAAACCTAATCCTAAACCTTAAGAATGGGCAGAACCTTAACGGCATGAACAACACCATCAACCAGGCTCAGTCTAGATCTGGCAGTGGAGGCCAAGATGGAGGCGGTGGTTATCATAGTGGTGGTGGGGGATCTGGAGGTGCTGGTGAATATGAAGGTGGTGGTGAGAGCAGTGGTGGTTGTGGAGGTGAGAGGAGCAACAGAGGTTATAGCTGTGGTGGTAGCAAAGGGAGAAATATGAGATATGATGATGGATCTCGCTATTTGAGAGGCCGGGGTGGTTCAGATGGGAACTATAGAAATTGAAGAACGATCGATCCGATCTGCTGCATATGGAACTATGTCTTTAGATTAAAGACAATTCTCGCTATCTAGGGCTTTTGATTTCCTCTGAGCGTGCTCATTTTTGATCTATGTCATCACTTCTATCATAGAAAACTTGGTGTGTTACTTGGTTGATGAAATAGAAAAGAAGAAATGTTGAATCTGAATTTATTCTCTGTTAAAAAAAACCAAAAACCCTAAACCTTAAAAAAAAACTTGAACATTAAACCTAAAACCTCAACCCTAAACTCTAAACCCTAAACCCTAAAAACCCTAAACCCTAAACCCTAAAATCCTAAACCCTAAAAACTAAAACCTAAAACCTAAACCCAAAATCCAAAACCCTAAACCCTAAACTGCAAACCCCACACCTAAAACCCAAAACCCCAAACCCTAAAAAGCTAAAAACCTAAACCTAAACTAAATAAAACCTGAAAATAAAATAAATAAAAAAACCTAAATGAAGATAACATAATAAAATAAAATAAAATAAAAACATAAACTAAAACCTAAACCTAAACCCAAAAAGAAAAAAAACTAAACTAAAATAAAATAAATAAAAACCTAAACTAAACTAAAAATAAAAAACCTAAATAAAATAAAAATAAAAATAAATATAAATATAAAATAAAATAGAAACTAAATAAAAACCTAAACCTAAAAAATAAATATGAAATAAACCTAAACCCTTAACTAAAAAAAACCTAAACCTAAAAAAAAATTAAATAAAACTAAACCTAAACTAAAATAAACTAAACTAAAATAAATAAAACCTAAATCTAAACCTAAAATAAACTAAACCTAAACCTAAACCTAAACAAAATAAAATAAACTAAACTAAAAGTAAACCAAAACCTAAACTAAAATATAAAACCTAAAAAAATAAACCTAAAACCTAAACAAATAAAATAAAATAAAAACCTATAGCTAAACATAAAAATAAAAAATAAAACTTAAACCTAAAAAATAAAATAAAAATAATACTAAACTAAAATAAAAAACCAAAACTAAAATAAATAAACTAAACTTAATAAAAATAAAAATAAACCAAAGTAAAAATTAAAATAAACTAAAATAAATAAAAAATAAAATAAATAAACTAAATAAACCTAAACCTACTAGTTTACTTACTTTTAGAAAAATAAAAAAACCCTAACCCTAAACCCCCCTAAACCCTAAACCCTAAAACCCTAAACCTAAAACCCTAAACACTAAACCTAAACCCTAAGCACTAAAACCCTAAATAATAAACCCTAACCCTAAACCCTAAAACCTACAACCTTAAGCCCTAAGCCCTAAACCCCAAACCCCAAACCATAAATCCTAAACCCTAATCTAACCTTAAACCCTAAACCCTAAAAACCCTAAACCTTAAAGCCTAAACCCTAAAACCTAAACTAGCCCTAAAAAAAAATAAAAATAAAACCTAATATAAAATAAAAACTAATAAAAACTTAAAGCTAAAAATATTCCTAAAAATAAAACTTAAAAAATTTAAAAATAAAACCTAAACCATAAACTAAAAAAAAACCTAAACCTAAAAAATATAAAATAATCAAAATAAAATTAACATAAACCTAAACTAAAATAAACTAAATTAAATAAATAAAACCTAAACATAAACCTAAACCTAAACCTAAACTAAATATAATAAAATAAATAAAAAATTTTAACCTAAAATTAAACCTAAAATAAAAACCTAAAACCTAAACTTAAAAAAATAAAATAAAAACAAAAACCTTATCCTACAAATATAAAAGAAAACCTAAACCTAAAAAATAAAATAAAAATAAAACTAAACATAGAAATAAACCTAAACCTAAACTTGAACCTAAAAAATAAACTAAAATAGAAAACCTAATCCAAAATTAATAAGCCAAAACATAAAAATAAATCAAAAAAACCCTAACCGTAAGCCCTACCCTAAAACTAACCCTAAGCATAAACCCTAAACCCCAAACCTAAACCAAAACCTAAACCTAAAAATAAAAAATAAAATGTAAACTAAAAAATAAAATAAAAATAAAACTAAACTAAAAATATACATAAACGAAAACCTAAACCTAAAAAATAAACTTAAATAAAAAACCTAAACTAAAATAAAAAAACCTAAAATAAATAAACCAAACTAAATAAAAATTAAAAAAACCTAAATATAAATAATAAATTAAATAATATAAACTAAATAAACTAAAAAATCTAAACATACTAGTTTACTTAATTTTTTTCATAAAAAAAAACCTAAACTCTAAACCCTAAACCCTAAATTCTAAACCCTAAACCCTAAACCCTAAAACTAACCTAAACTTATAACCCTAAACTTTAAACCCTAAACCCTAAACTAACCCTATACCCTAAACCCTAAACCCTAACCCCAAAAACCAAAAAACCTAAACCTAAACTAAATAAAACCTAAAAATAAAATAAATAAATAAAACTTAAACCTAAATAAAATAAAAACCTAGACCATAAACTATAAAAAAAATAAACCTAAAATAAATAAAATAAACCTAAACCTAAACCTAAACTAAAATGAACTAAACTAAAATAAATAAAGCATAAACCTAAACCTAAACCTAAACCTAAACTAAATTAGAAAAATAAACTAAAAAAACCTAAACCTAAACTAAAACTAAAACCTAAAAATAAACCTAAAATAAAAACCTAAAACCTAAACCTAAAAAAATTAAATGGAAACCTAAACCTAAACCTAAAAATAAAAAATAAAACCTAAACCTAAAAAATAAAAAAAATAAAACTAAACTTAAAAGTAAACATAAACCTAAACCTAAACTTAAAAAATAAAATAAAATAAAAAACCCAAACTAAACTAAATAAAAATAAAAAAATAAACATAAATAAAAAATATATATAATAAAATAATAAAAAATAAACTAAATAAACTAAATAAACATAAACATATCGGTTTACTTAAATTTAAAAAAACCCTAAACCATAATCCCTAAACACTAAACCCTAAAATCCTAAATCCTAAACCCTAAACCCTAAACCCTAAACCAACAACCCTGAACCCTAAACCCTAAACCCTAAACCCTAAACCCTAAACCCTAAACCATAAACCTTAAACCCTAACCCTAACCCTAACCCTAAATCTAAACCCTAAAACCCTAAACCCTATACCCTAAATAACTAACCAAACTAAATCTTAAACCCTAAACTAACCCTAATCCTAAACCCTAAATCCTAAACTCAAAACCCTAAACCTATAAAACCTAAACTAAACCTAAACCTTAAAACCCTAACCATCCTAATCCTTAAACTTAAACCTAACAACTAAACCTAAACTATAAACCAACTAAAACTTAAAATCCTAAACCTAAACTATAACTTACTTACACCTTGCCCCTAAACCTAAACCCTAAACCTAAAATTTAAAGACTACTACTAAACCATAAACCTAAACTTAACCTAACCTAAACCTAAACTAAATACTAAATCTATAATAAACCCTAAACTAAACCCTAAAACCCTAAACCCTAAATCATAAACCCTAAACAAACTAAACCATAAATCTAAACTTAAACCCTAAACCTAACCTTAACTAACCTAAATTTAAACCTAAACCTTAAACCCTATACTATTGTGGTTGCTATTCGCACCTTGTTGTTGATTAGGATTATTTTTGTAGTTACTTTTGGTTGTCCTTTCTCTCTTGGTTTTGTTCTTGCTGCTAAAAGGAGTTGTGTGACCTCAAGGTCTCTTTATTTTTTGGTTGTAGCTTGGAGAATTATTTTCTTGTGGCTATCTATCCTTTCTTTAGTGCTATTCTAGATGAGTGTAATGTTGGATGCTTCTGGATTATTATATCGTATGAATATTTGCGCTTCGATATCGAGGTTCTTTTTTCTTTTTCTTGTGTTCTAACTGAAGGCTACAAACTACTAGTTGGATTTTTTTTGGACTTGGCTGATGATGAATCTATTAGGGTTCTTCTTTGTGACTATCTCTGGTTGTTGGATTATTTTTGATTCTAAAGGGATCTTACTTTTTCTATTTTGGCTGCTATATCTAGCTGTTTAAACTAGTTTCTCATGTCCTTGGATTTGGATTGGTGGCTGCTATCTACGACTTTCCCTTGGGTCTTTTTAATGTTTGTGACTGGATGACTCTGTTTGTCATTCATCTTGATGGTTCTAAATCTATTGATTTGAATCCTTGGTAGTCTTGCTGGCTTGCAAGGTGAACTGCCTAGCTGGCTGCTTGGATTGGGAGCTCTTGCTAGCTGGTTTGGTCAAAAGAGTATTTACTTTGTTATAATTTTCCTGATATATTTGAGTCTATGTTTGGAATCGGCTACTTACTTTCCCATTATTCTCTTCTAGTTTCTACCTACTGGGATTTTCATTTCTGAACTGTGGTTAAACTTCTTCCCATTTCTATTTTGTTAGTTTCCTTACTTCCTAACATTCTTCATGTTAGTTTTACTATTCCTCTAGATATTATTATTTTTGGTTTTGCATGTTCGTTTAATGAATGACCTTATCAACTATGGTCCTCCTTTTTTCCTTTATTTTGTCTCTATTTAGTCTTTTTTCCTATATTGTTAGGTTTGCTCCTAGCAAGTATGTTAGCAATTCTTGGTGGTGGCTTTGGTGGTGCTCCCTCTGGTTAAATGCTTTCTTGGTGGGTTACCTCCTTATCTACTTTGCTGAGTTTAATATATCTGACTGCTTGGTGTTTTGTGGTTATATTTACTATTTGAAGTTTTATGCAAGTTTGTATGATGATCATCATTAGATAAGGTGCTACAAGAGGTATGCTGGCAATGATGGCATTGATATTTCCCACTCCTTTTGGCTGGTAGTGCTATATGTAATTGTAACCCTTCACTTGAAGTTTGGATGCTTACATATGGTGCTGCTCCTTAAGATGATTATAATTGAGCTAGAGCCTTTTCTTCATCTTTTTACTTCTTTTTGCTCTTGTATTTTATACTTAATTAACTATTTCATTATTTATACTCGTCCCTTTACAAGCTTGTTGCAAATCTCTGGTACAGGTTGGGAAACTTTTGCACCTTGATTGTGCTAGTTTTAAAAGGAGCAAATGAAGTTTGCTAATGATTTCAAGGATTATTTTTGGTGCATCTTTGTTTCTTTTTTTATTAGCATACTTTCATTATCTATTGTATTAGCTAGGGGGCTTATCTCCTTAGGACTTTTTGTAGCTCTTTGAGCATTTGCTTCGAGATTTGCCCACTCTAAGGACTTTGTACCTTTTCTTTATAGTAATAAATTTTTTTTAATTTCCCCAAAAAAACCCCTAAAACCCTAAACCCTAAACTACCCTAAATCCTAAATCCTAAACTCTAAACCATAAACTAACCCCAAATCCTAAAAAACCTTAAAGCCTACACCTTAAACCATAAACCAACCCTAAACCCTAAGCTAACCCTAAACCCTAAACCCTAAACTCTAAAAACCTTAAACCGTAAAGCCTAAACACTAAACCTTAAACCATGAACCCTAACCCTAAACCCTAAAACCATAAATCTTAAACCCTAAACCCTAAACCAGGAACCTTAAACCCTAAATCCAAAAAACCTAAAAACCTAAACCTAAACTAAATAAAACCTAAAAAAAATACAAAAACCTAAACCTAAATAAAATAAAAACTTAAACTTAAACCTAAACTTAAACCTAAACCTAAACCTAAAAAATAAAATAAAATAAGAAAATAAATAAACTAAAATAAAATAAATAAAACCTTAAACTATACTAAAAAAATAAAATAAACCTAAGAATAAAAAACCTAAATATAATAAAAACTAAATGTAAAATTAAAATAAAAACTAAATAAAAACCTAAACCAAAAAATAAAACTAAAAATAAAACCTAAAAATAAATAAATCATAAAACCTGAACCCTAAACAAAAAAAAAACCTAAACTTAAAATAAAAATAATATAAATCCAAACCTAAACTAAAATAAACAAAACTAAAATTCATAAAACCTAAACCTAAACTAAATAAAATAAATTAAATTAAAAATAAACTTGAACCTAAACTAAAAAATAAAACCTCAAAATAAACCTAAAATAAAATCTTAAAACCTAAATCAAAAATAAAAAATAAAATAAAAAATAAAACCTAATCCTAAAAAATAAAAATAAAATTCAACTAAAAAATAAGCCTAAGCATAAACTCCTTAAAATAAATAAAATAAAATGTTAAAATAAATAAACCTAAAATAAATAAAGTAAACTAAATAAAAATTAAAAATAAACCTAAATAAAAATAAAAATAATGTAAACTAAAATAAATAAAAAATAAACTAAATATACTAAATAAACCTAAACCTATCAATTTATTTAATTTCTTTTAAAAAAACCTTAAACCCTAAACCCTAAAAAATCCTAAACCATAAACCCTAAAACCCCAACCTTAAACTGTAAAAGCATGAACCCTAAAACCCTAAACCATAAACCCCAAACCCTAAACCCTAGCCTAAAACCCCAAACCCTAAACCTAAAGATAAAGTAACTAAATAAGTTAAAATATTAACCTAAACCATAAAACTTAATAAACCTAAACCTAATCTTAAACCCTAAGAATGGGCAGAAACTTGACAGCAAGAACATCACCTCCAACTTGGCTCAGTCTAGATCTAGTGGGGGAGGCGAAGATAGAGGAAACGGTTGTCATAGTGGTGGTGGGGGATCTGGAGGTGTTGGTGAATATGGAGGTGATGGTTAGAGCAGTGGTGGTTATGGAGGCGAGAGGAGTGATGGAGGTTACGTCCGTGGTGGTGGCAGAGGGAGAAATGGTGATATGATGGTGGATCCCGCTACTTCAAAGGTCGGGGTTCTGATGGGTACTAGGGAAATCGATGAACGATCGATCCGATCTGCAGCTTATGGAACTGTCTTTATAGTAGAGATAGTTCTAGTTATCTAGGGTTTTTGATTTCCTCTATGCATGCTCATTTTTGATCTATGACATCACTTATGTCTTAGAAAACTTATTGTGTTACTTAGTTGATGAAATCGAAAAGATGAAATATTGAATCTAAATTTATTCTCTATTATATAAATAAAAAAACTAAAAATCCTAAACCTTAAACTAAAACTTGAACCTTAAACCTAAAACCTCAACCCTAAACCCTAAACCCTAAACCCTAAAAACCCTAAACACTAAACCCTAAACCCTAAAACCATAAACCGTAAACTGTAAACTCGAAAACCTAAACCCTAAACCCTAAACCCAAAACCCCACACCCAAAACCCTAAACCCAAAACTCTAAAAAGCTAAAAACCTAAACCTAAACAAAATAAAACATAAAAATAAAATAAATAAAAAAACCTAAATCAAAATAAAATAATAAAAAAATAAATTAAAAACATAAACTTAAATCGAAACCTAAACCTAAACCAAAAAAAGAAGAAAAAACTAAACTAAAATAAAATAAATAAAAACCTAAACAAAACTAAAAAAATAAAAAACCTAAATAAAATAAAAACTAAACCTAAAATAAAAATAAAATAAAATAAAAACTAAATAAAGACCTAAACCTAACAAATAAACCTAAACAACAAATATAAAATAAAAATTAAACCCTTAGCTAAAGAAAACCTAACCCTAAAATAAACTTTAAATAAAACTAAACCAAAACTAAAATAAACTAAACAAAAATAAACAAAACCTAAACATAAGGTTAAAATAAACTAATCCTAGACCTAAACCTAAACTATTTTTTTAAAATTATTATTCAAATTTAATTCAACAATCAAATAAAAAAAATAATAAAAACCTAAAATCATAACAAAATAAACTAAACTAAACCTAAACCTAAACTAAATAAAATAAAATAAACTAAAAATACACCTAAACTTAAACTTAAAAAATAAAACCAAAAAATAAACCTAGCATAAAATCCTAAAACCTAAAAAAATAAAATAAAAACCTAAACTTAAGCCTTAAAAAAATAAAATAATAATAATACAAAACTAAAAAATAAATTTAAACTTAAACTTAAAGCTAAAAATAAACTAAAATAAAAAACCTAAACTAAATAAATAAAGCTAAAATAAATAAACTAAACTTAATGAAAATAAAAATAAACTAAAGTAGAAAATAAAATAAAATAAATAAACAAAATAAACCTAAACCTACTAATTTTCTAATAATAAAAAAAATTTTAAATTTAAAAAAAATAAAAAATCCCTAACCCTAATCCCTAAACCCTAAACATTAAACCTACAACAACCACAAACTCCCAAACCCTAAAACCCTAAACCCTAAACCCTAAACTAAACTAAACTAAACCCTAAACTAAAAACTAAACCTAAAACCCTAAACCTAAACCTAAACCCTAAACCCTAAACCCTAAACCCAAAATCCTAAACTAAAACCCCTAACCTTAAACCTCAACTAACTACCCTAAACCTAAAACCTCAAACTAAAAGCCTAAACCCTAAACTAAACCTAAACCTAAAACCCTAAACCCTAAACCCTAAACCTAAAACTAACCCTAAACCCTAAACCATAAAATCCTAAACCCTAAAACCCTAAACCCTAAACCCTAAACCTTAAACCCTAAATCATAAAAACCTAAAAACCTAAACCTAAACCAAAACAAAAGAAGAACATAAAAATGAAAAATAAAACCAAAACCTAAAATATAAGTTTAAAATAAAAAACTTAGAAATAAACATAAATCAAAACCAAAAGCTAAAAAATAAATTAAATAATAAACTTAAAGTAAAATAAATAAATAAAACTAAATACAAATAAAAAATAAATTGAATTAAAAATAAAAATTAAAATAAATTAAAATAAATAAAAAATAAACTAAATAAACTTAAATCTAATGGTTTACTAAATTTTAAAAAGAAATCCTAAACCCTAAACCCTAAACCCTAAACCTACAACCTAAACCCTAAAACCATCAAAACCCTAAACCCATGGCTAAACCCTAAACCTAAACCCTAAACCCTAAACCTTAATCCTAACCCTAACCCTAAGCCCTAAACCCTAAAACCTAAACCTAAACCTGCAACCTAAACCTAACTAACCCTAAAACTATAAAACACTAAAGCCTAAAGAAACCCTAAACCCTAATCTAACTTTAAACCCTAAGCTAACCCAAAATAATAAAGCCTCAACACTAAACCCTAAAGCCTAAACCATAAAATCCTAAACCCTAAACCCTAAACCCAAAACCCTAAATCATAAAACCTACAACCTTAGACCGTAAACCCCAAACCCCAAACCCTAAACCCTAAATCCTAAACCCTAAAAACCTAAAAACCTAAACCTAAACAAAATAAAATCTACCAATAAAATAAATAAAAAACTTAAACCAAAATAAAATATGAAAATAAAATAAACTAAAAACCTAAACTAAAACCTAAATTAAAACCTAAAAATAAATAAAATAAAAGAATAAAAATTAACTAAAATAAAATAAATAAAAACCCAAACTAAACTAAAAAAAATAAACTTAAGATTAAAAACCTAAATAAAATAAAAACTAAAGATAAAATAAAAATAAAATAAACCTAAAATAAAAATAAAATAAACAACATATAATAAACGTAAACTTAAACTAAAATAAACTAAATTAAAAAAATAAAACCTAAACCTAAACCTAAAATAAACTAAACCTAAACCTAAACTTAAACTAAATAAAATTAAATAAACTAAAATTATACAAAAACCTAACCTAAAAAATAAAACCTAAAATTAAACCTAAAATAAAAACCTAAAACCTAAACCTAAAAAAATAAAATAAAAACCTAAACCTAATCCTAAAAAAAATTGAAACCTAAAAAATAAAATAAAATTAAAACTAAATAAAAAAATCAACCTAAACCTAAACTAGAACCTAAAAAATAAACTAAAATAAAAAGCCTAAACCAAAATAAATAAACCTAAAGTAAATAAACTAAACTAAATAAAATTATAAAATAAAATAAACTAAAATAAATAAAAAATAAACTAAATAAACATAAACCTATCGATATACTTAATTAAAAAAAAAACCTAACCCTAAGCGCTAAACCCTAAAACTAACCCTAGACTTAAACCCTAAACCCCAAACCTAAACCTAAACTTAAAACTAAAAAGAAAAAATAAAACCTAAACATTAAAAAGAAAATAAAAATAAAATTAAACTAAAAGAATAAACATAAACAAAAACCTTAACTTAGAAAATAAATTAAAATAAAAATCCTAAACTAAAATAAATAAACCTAAAATAAATAAACCAAACTAAATAAAAATAAAGAAAATATTATAATCGAAATTAAATAAAAAATAAGATAAATAAACTAAATAAACCTAAACTTACTGGTTTACTTAAATTTTTTTTTAAAAAACCTTAAGCCCTAAACCCTAAATCCTAAACCCTAAACCCTAAACTAACCCTATACCCTAAACCTTAAACCCTAAAAACCCTAAAAACTAAACTTAAACTAAATAAAACCTAAAAATAAAATAAATAAAAAAACTTAAACCTAAATAAAATAAAAAAATAAAAGAAAATAAAAACTTACGCCCTAAACTAAAAAAAACCTAAACTTAAAATAAATAAACTAAAAACACCTAATCCTAAAATAATATTAACTAAACTAAAAACAATTAAAACTCAAACCTGAACCTAATCATATACTAAATAAAATAAAATAAAAACAAAAAAAGCCTAAACCTAAACTAAAAATAAAACCTAAAAATCAACTTAATTAACTTGCTAATATTTGATTTAATTACCTTTCTTAAATTAACCCACAAAATCAACTTAATTACATTTTCTTAAATTAAATCAATTCACTAATGGGTTTAAAATAACAAGTTAATAATTTCTCTTCTCCACTTTAAATCAAATCAAATCAAAAACTTAATTAATAAAGAAGCTTTGGTTTGATTTAAATAATTTTGTTTGATTTGATTTTCCTTAAGAACTAGTTTGGTTAAATGAATCATATGCTAATATTTCATTGTCCTCTTTCCAATCATGTTAAATTTGGTATATCATTTGAATTCATGCATCCATCTTTTTAAAATCAAGTAAAATAAAATTGATTTTCTATATGTAACACTTAAAGCTTGAATGTGTTGATTTAATTTAATATATGCATGGCTATTATAACTATTAAATCCAAATGTATTTTTCAAAAGCTTATAAATAAATAATAATATGTGTTATGATGCCAGTTATAAATACATAAGAAATGCATGTGCTTATAGCTTAAGTGTATGAATGTTGAGTTCTCTTTCCTCTACTAATGTGTTGATTTATATAAGATTGAATGGTAATGGGTATGTAGTATGGACATCCCAAGAACACGAGGCTTTAGTTAGCCCCAAGTAGGTCATTTGATTACCTCATTTCCCTAGTTTAATAATGGCACATACCCATTTGATTTCATTCTTATGTATTTCAACATTAGAATTTGGATAGAGGTTTAAATCGTATATATAAATGATTCAATAAAAACAAATATACAATATTTGCATGATTTTTTTCCCTCATTCATGTATACATCCATGTGTGTCCAAGAAAAGCAAGTACCGACATCTGGAATATGAGGTTTTAGTTAGCCCCAAGGAGGTCATTTGATTACCTCACTTCCTTGGTTTAACAATGACACGTACTTTCCTATATCTTTGTACATGTATAGGTATATGTGATTAGTAAATGAAAATTCCATTTTACATTAAAATTGCATGCATTCATAATTAACTAAGTGGTTGAATTAACTAGCCATATGATTTTGGAGCTTACTTCCTATGTTTATGTATATGAATTTACATATATTTGAATGAAAAATAGGTATATAGTATAGACATCCCGAGAATACAAAGCTTTAGCTTACTCCAAGGAGGTTATTTGATTACCTCACTTCCCTAGTTAAACAATGCCACATGCCTATTTAATTTCATTCTTACGTCCTTTTTGTATAGGAATTTTGGTAAATTTTTAAATTAATATGTTTAAATAATTTAATCAAATAAAATATAAATTTAAAGATACACATACATTCATCATTTAAGTGTGCTAAAATATATTGCATGTATAGGTACACTTAGGATTAAATCATATGCATGTTACATGTGATGTAAAGGAATGATTTAATATATGGTAGTAATTCGATTAAATTAATATTAAGATGCCTTTCATTTTGAATAGGATTATTTAAAGTGAACCTAAACTTAGAATTTATTAAATCATTTAATAATCCATTTGTTAAAAAGAACTAAATCAAATTAATATACTTTAGAAAGTGACTTAAGGTAGTGATGAAAGAGGGCAATCCTCTTTTACTCTCTTTATAATACTTAGTTGCTAAGTGTAATCAAATGAAACAAAAGAAAACACAAATTAAAATTCTCAAATCAAATAAACTACTTCAAGTGAAATCAACCTTTCATGTTAAATTGAATCCTTCCACACTTAGAAAATACAACACTAATGCCTGACAAGATGAAACACACAAGCCTTAATATACACATTAGAATTAAGTCACCACTACTAGCTCTACTTTAGGATGGTGTATGATGTGATGTGTGTTTTGTTTTATAATGTATTATTTTATATTGGATGTTAGGGTGTATGCTTTGTAGACTGGATGATAGGCCATTATTAGCTTAATCATGTTTTATGTAGGGGATTATGCTTAAGGGATCTTAAAAATAAATGTGAATGTTCTTTTCACAGGTTGTTTAAATCCTTAAGCATAATCCAAGTTAGGATAGGTGGGCTTAGTTACCCATGTGTAGGTTGCTAAGTCCAAATTATAAATATAATTGCTTGGGATTATATGTATATTTAGCTAACCTTTATTTTGGAGATGTAGTTAGATTTAATTTTCCCACATAAATGTAATTTTTGCAATAGGAATTAGGATTAGTGCTATCGTGCATTAGGATGAGCAGTGGCCAGAAGGCTTTAACATGGAGTGCCCTGTGATGCCTTTGAAGCAAGTACCATCTGAATCAAAGAAGGAACCAAATCCGAAATGGAGTTACAAATAAATAAGACCCTCATATCATTTAATACAATTATAATTATTCTTTCATACTCGCGGTTGTATAAGTGTAGACCTAGGCTACCCATATTTTCTCTCTCGGGTTGTACGACAGTACCCGAATGCACCGACCTTTTATTATTTTATGATAGTTTATATAATTGTTTGATGTTATATTTACATTATGAATTAGGATGGCATGCTTTTCATAGTTTCTTAAATGATTGATGCTTTAATTTGTGGCTTGGATACGATTAATCTCTTAGGATAAAAATAACTTTTTTACCCAACTAATCACTCATAACTAAATTATAAACAACACATAACCTCATTATAAAGCTTAAGACATAAATAAGATATTTAAAAGATTCAGGAACCCCTTAGCTATATGGTTGTTTGTTTCACATCATGCATGCATATTCTTTTTCTCTTGAACATGGAGGATCTCCATCCTTGCATCATAAAGGAATGTTTGAAAACTAAGAATTTCATAGTGATAAGACACTTTAACAATTAGGTAAACACTTAACCTAAGCCTAAAGACTTAGAAGGGTTAGCCATTGGATTAGGTTATGCCTTATGGATTAGGATAATCCACCTACCCTACAACCCAAATCCAATCCATGTTCACCTTCTGAAATAAAACCTCAAGTTCAATTCAAACATCAAATTTAAATCCAAATCCAAACCCAAATTCCAAAACCAAATGATTGAATCCCATGATCAAATCCAAACTTGGAACCCTTCGTAAGCCATATGACCTATCCTATGGACTTAGCCAAATCTTAATCCAAATCAATCAAAAATCAATTGATTTTATGATAATTAATTTATATCTTCAATCATCTTCCTAAATATAAATAAAATCTACATTCAAATGATAAAAACTAAATTAAACTAAATCAAATTAAATTAAAATCCTTCCTAAGCCATATGACCTATCTCATGGACTTAGCTAGATCTTAATCCAAATCAAGTCAAACTCAATTGATTTTCTCAAAAGTCAATCATATTTTCAATCATCTTCACAAATTTAAATGAAATCTACAATTAAATCATTAAAACTAAATCAAAACAAATCAAAATTCAAACCTTTGCCACATGACCCAACTCCATGGACTTAGCCAAATTCATTCATTCCAAAACCCAAATTCAATTGATTTTCTGAGGAATCAATCATATCCTCTATCATATTCATAAATATAAATTAAATCTACAATCATCAAGCCAAACCAAAATCAACCCAAGTTAAACCCAAGTTAACCCTTCTCACTTGAAATATTCAAATGAACCAAAACCCATTTGAACCCAAGCCAATTGCAATTGAATTTATATATCAATCCAAAATCCATATATAAACTCAACTAAATCAAACTCAACTCAAAATCAAGCCAACTAAATCCAATTAGTCCACTTGACCCAAAGTGGCCAATTTAACCTATTTGAGCCAAGTTATAATCCTACCCAAATTGGATTGAACCAAGCCCATCAAAATCTCCCATCATGATTGCTGATCACACTAGGTTGATTAATTATCATAAATTGGTTCAAACTAAGTCAACTTGATAATTAGACTGTGGTGTTAATTTTTCATAGATAAGGGACACCACGTAGATCTTAGGGGGTACTTATTGAAGTGATCGGGTATGACATTGAGAAATGATGTACTATCTTGAGAAATAGAAGTCACCATCCTACACTGGAGCTAATCACCTAATAAGAACTCCTAAGGCTAATGGGTCTTCAAATATACCATAGATCTTTCCCCTAATTTACATGGAAAAGTAAAGTAGGGTTTATTTTAAGCTAGGTTCATTAAGTTCCCTACCGAGGCAAGACCCCATAGTTAATTACATCCTAAGGAATGAGGTTCCTTAGGAATACTCTCGATTAAGGTAAATGATTATTATCTCCAAAGATTTCAAAGATAGGACTATCAATCAATTGGTTAATTTTAGAAAATCAATTGGGATTGATCAAAAAGGAGAGAGTTATTATCAAAACTAAAGGGAGAAGAGTAGGGGATGCTCATGATACTAGAAAACTTAGTGGGCATCCCTAACTATCATATGGTTGGGCTTTATATTTTTTAAATTGAAGAGAATTATATGTTTAAGTTGAATTTTTATTAGAAATCTAGGACTTATAATTCCATAATATATGATTATAGAAATGCCTAAGAGGTGAGGATTTATGCTTGTAGCTCTGAAGGGAAACAACAACCCTAGATCCTAAACATAGAGAGCTTCAGCATAAGCCAAAAGCATGACTAAATCTAAGTGACAAAATGGCCGTGTATTTTACCTCCACAAGAGAGGATAAATCACCCGATTGTTAGACCTACAACCACTTGTGGTGGACGCCAATAAACTTCTCCTATGATTTTAAATATATGTAGGCAAGTCATATGCTTTGTAAGATGGTTAGGCTGTTATTTATTTAGAAGAGAAACTAAATCCTTAAACTCACTCCCTAGGAGACTAGATCATGAAGAACATGAATAATGACCTAAATCTAATGCAAATTTTGTCAAGTTTTATTTTCATTTTTGGACATTTTTATTTGACACAGGTTATGGGATTTTATATGCCTAATGCATGAGAAGATAAGTTATGGGCCAAAATAAAAAAGAAGGAGGTCTGTTTCCACCATGGCTCTCAAAGGTCAAGCCATTTTCTTTGGCAAAGGTGGAAGCCCTCCATTTGCAAGAGTGAGACAATATGATTTATGCATGATATGAGACATACAACATCCAGCTAAAGGGGCTGCAAAATCTTTTATTATCTTGATTTATGTCCTAGGCTTTAGGTGAGGTTATGAATTATTTAGTTTAATTTTGAATTGAATAATTGGATAGAAAAAAAAATTTTCAAAAGCCTAATTGTATCTAGGCCTTTCAACACTCATCAAATAATTAAAAAACTAGGAAAATCATGCCATCCTAATTAAACAATCATAAACATAACATCAATCAATTTATAAAATTAGCTCAAAAGAATAAGAGGCCAATGTGGTCGAGTTCCACCGCACAAACCGAAAAGAAATGTGGGTAGCTGAGCTCTACCCTTATACATCCTGGTATAATGAAAGAATAAATTATAATTATGAAGTGACAAGTGTTATGAGGGTCTTCATTTTTCATCCTCCATTCTTCACTCCTTGTCCTTCATTCCTTCATCTTGGTTTGCTTCATTTCTCTATTTCTTTTGGTTTGACTTGGGATGTAGTTTGCTCTAAGGCCTCACATGGTATATAAGACATGGTCTTATAACCAATGTTCACCTTAGTTTCCACAAAACTTATCCTAATCCTAATGCAAAAATTATATTAAAATGAAGGAAAGTAAATCTAGCTACACCTGCAAAATAAATGTTAGCTAAACACACTATACAACCCAATTAGTTATAGGAATAATTTGGACTTAGTACCCAACACATGGGTAACCAAGCCCGCCTATCCTAATTTGGGTTATTCTTAGGGGTATAAGCAACTTGTACAGCAAAAAAGTATTTATATTTTTATTATAGTGCCCCTTAAGCACAAACCCCTTGCAGAAAGTATGATTAGGCTAATATTGGGCTAACATCCAGAGTATGCACATACACCCTAACATCCAGTCTAAAATAATACACCATTAAACTAAACATTCATCAAACCATGCATTGCCCTAACCTAAAGCTATAAATGGTGACTTAATCTATTGTGCATGTGTTAGATCTTGTGTGGTATGTCCTAGATAGGCTTTAGAGTTATGATTTATTAAGTGTGAGAGGTTTAATTTATAAAAGTTTGATTTCTTTTTAAGTAGTTTAGTTGATTCAAGGAATTTTACTTAATGTTTTATCTTATTTCATGTAACCTACACTTAACAACTAAGTGTTGTAGAGTGAAGAAAGAGAGGGAGAGTATCTCTTTTATCCCTACCTGAAGTGATTTCTAAGCTAAATTTATTAATGAATTTCCTTTAGTGAATGGTTTATTATATGTTTTAATTAACCCTAAGTTTAAATTCACTCTAAATAACCCTATTCAATAAGAAAGGAATCTTAGGATTAGTTATAGTGGATTACTATCACATAACACACACCCTTTCATTTCTTTCCACCATGTAAACCATGCATATGAATAATCCTAAGCATATCTATACATGCAATGTAAATCTTATCACACTTTGATGATGAATGCAAAGAGATGTCATTTGAAAATTTAGATATTCCATTTGTTAATTGGATCATTAATGCATGTCTTTGTTATGTAGAAAAGAGAGATTTTTCTCCATTAGTTAAATGCACATACGTATGTATAAAAATTATAAGTCAGTATGGTACCATTATTTTCTACACCAAGGGCGTAAGTTACAAGACCTACTTAGGGCTACTTAAAGCCTCACAGCCTTGGGATGTCCATACTAATATATCACTTTTCTTAAATACATATAGATGTACAAAAAGAACCAAATGGATAAGAGTCATGTAAGAGATTATGTTTGATGTTGTTGTATGATTTGCATGTGTACTATGAAGGTCCTTCCTAAGTCTTAATATAGAGATACATAGGAATAGATTTAGGAAAGTATTGTGTTCTTTTCAAATAAACTATACACTTGCAAATCCTATGTGAATCCATGTTAAGAGAAGGAAAGAGAACTTCATAATACACATCTTATGCTATCACCACATGCAAGCTTATAAATATTTATAACTAGCATCACTTCATCTAAAATCTTTGATTTATAAGTTTTTTAAAAAGTAATTGTTGGTTTAAAAGTGATAATAGCCATTCATATTCTTAATTTTAGCCTACACATGCAATTTGACAAAAAGAAATTGAAACATTCCACTTAATAATTTTTTTTAAACGAAATGAATGCATGATTTCATATGGCAAATTATATTTAGCATTATTGGAAAGAAATAAAGGAATGAAAGCACATGACTTTATTTGTCCTAATTAATTCCTAAGGACAATCACATAAAATAAGATCATTTAAAATGAATCAAAATTCTTTAAAGAGATTTTAATCTTTGAATTTGATTTGACTTAGAAAATATGAGAATTAGTCCTAACCCATTCCCCTATGTGTGAATTAGTTTGGTTTAATTTAGAATAGCTAGGTTGATTTTATGTTTTGATTAGGTTAAGGTATGAATTAAATCTATTAATTACCCCTTACCTATACCACTTTAACATAATTATAGAAGTAATTATGAGCCAACATATGCTATGCAACAACATGAAAATTAAATTAGCAATGCACCTAGGAAATGAAGGGGCCTAATACAATTGGCTCATAATTATTGGTTAATTAAGCTAAAGGGTTTGATTAAGTACTTTTATAACCCTCCTACACATGTAGTTTGATTATAATTTCCTTTGGAATTCTCTTAGGTTATTGAACACCTAAGAATCTACTAAAGAATTGAATGGTTGAGTTCTGGAATGATTTGGTTTTGAGTTTGATTAATTAAATTATTTAATGAAGTGATTAATCCATTAATTAGTTTCAAATTGATTAAGTGTTATCCAAATGAAATAAACTTAGGGGAAAAGATTAGAAAAGAGGTCATAATCTCATTCCTTATGTCAAATCACTATTTCATAATGATCATCCAACTTAATTAATGGATTCATTACTGTTTAACATGATAATTAATTATTTATTTAATTAAGAGATGGATTAAGAATGAAATAAGAAATTCCCATAATTAATCATACAATAAATTCTAATAAAATTATGGGAGGCAGATGTCAGCCCACTAATCAATCTCAAAAAGTTTGAAATTAATTTATTGAGTAATTAGAGAGTAATTAGCTTAATTACATTTCTAATAAAACTTAAATTTAGTCAAAATCATGATTCAAAATTAATTGATTATATTTTTCTATTATTCTCCTCTGAATTACCATTAAAATGAGCATTTATTTGTATTTTTGAATTTTTTCTATAATTAGTTATGAATTTGGGAAGTTTCACCAATAAAATTGGATTGATTAAGCCTAATTAAACTCCTAATCCCGTCGAGTGTCATGGCGGCTAACGTGGTGTGATTTCCACATGGTGTAATGGGATTGGTTATTTAAGTTGTCACATTTTTTGGTTGAGTTAGCTGGCGGCAGAGGCACTTTCTCTATGGGCCATACGACTGTTGGTAGAAAATTTCTATATGGTCACCTTAAAATATGTGGTGAAAAATGCAAGAATATAAAAATTCATCTTTTTAGGATGCCACACAGATCTATAGATGTGCTTATATAGGTGATTGAGTACGTCATCATGGAATAATGTACTATCTCAGGAGATAGAAGTCACTACTCTTTAATGGACCTAATCACCTCAATAAGGACTCCTAAGGATTATGGGTCTGCATATATACCAGAGATTCTTCCCCTACTTTACATGGAAAAGTAAAGCAATGTTTATTTTAAACTGGGTTCATTAAGTTCCCTATAGGGGAAAACCCCCATAGTTAATTACATCCTAAGGAATGGGGATTCCTTAGGAAAACTCTCGATTAAGGTAAATGATCATTGTCTTCAAAGATTTCAATAGTAAAGGACTATAAATTGATTAGTTCATTTTTGAATATCAAATGTGATTAATCAAAGAGAGGGAGTTATTATTGAAGCCAAAAGGAAGATAAGTAGGAGATGCACACCATGCAAAGAAACCTAGTGAGCAATCTCAAACTATCATATTTTTGGGCTTTATATTTTTTGAAATTGATTTAATATATTTGAGTTGCATTTTTCATTAGAAATTTAAGACTTATGATTCTATAACACAAGATTAATGGAAATGCCTCAAAGGTGAGGAATTAATTTTATGGCCCACAAAGGGTAGAACCAACCTCAGAACCTAAATCTAGGGAGCTTTCACGAGGGCCGAACGCACAACCTAAATCTAAGGGGAAATTGAGTATTTGGTTTGCCTCCATAAGAGAGGACAAACCACCTGACTGCTTGGACTTACAACTGCCTAGGGTGGCCACCAACTAACTCCTCCTATGATTTTAAATATAGGTAGGAAAGTCTTATGCTTATGCAAGATAGGTTAGGCTATTATTTATTTAGAAAAAAACTAAGTCCTTAAATTCACTCCCTAACGAGACTAGATCATGTAAGGACATGCTTCAAATGACCTAAATCTAATGCAATTCATATTTTTCATTTTATTTTTATTTTTGAACAATTATTTTGACTCATGCTAATAGGATTCATATGCCTAATGCATGAAAAATAAAGTTATTGGCCAAAATCAGCGATAAGAGAGGAGGTGTGCTTTCACCATGGCTCTTAAAGGTCAATCCATGTTTCTCTAGAAAAGGTGGAAACCCTCCAATCAAGAGTGAAATAAGATGCATTTGTGCATAATATTTTAAAAGAAATACTCATCTAGTTAAGGGGTTGCTAATTCTTTTATCTTGATTTTAAACCTAAGCTTTAGGTGAGGTTATGAGTTCTTCATTTTTAATTTTGAGTTATTAGATTTGGTAAAAGATTTATTTTTCCCTAAGAGCCTAATCCACATCCAAGCCATACATAAAGTAAGGAAGAAACTAGGAAAAATATGTCACTTAATGCAAAAGTTAACAAATCATCAATTAATTTATAAAGCTAATCGCAAAAAATAAGAGGCCATTGTGGTTGGGTACCACTGCACAAACCCAAAAAAAAAAAAAATGGGTAGCTGAGCTCTACCCTTATGCAACTGGAATTACAAATGAATTGAATTACAATTAAGTAAGGAAATCATTGTTATGGGGGTCTTTAAGCTTCATTCTTCATTCTTCTTTTCTTTTTTCTTCTTTTTTTCTTCTTTCTTCTTTGGTTCCTTCTTTTGAATGGTTGGAAGGTGGATGCTCCAAAGGCTTCACATGGTGCATAAGATTGGATCTTATGACCAATACTCATCCTAATCCCCATAACAATCATTCCAAATTCCTAATTGCACAAATTTACATGAAAAGAAAAAAAAATGGAAATCTAACTAACACCTACAAAATAGAGAATAGCTAAAACAAACCACACAAATCTCAAGCATGTATATTGAACTTATCACCCCACACCTGGGTGACTAAGTCCACTGGCCTATTGGATTATGCTTAGGGGTATAAGCACCTGCAAGAAAAAGCATTTTTATATCTTTATTTATGATAGCGCCCCTTCAGCACAATCCCCTGCAAAAAATAATGGTTAGACTAAGATTGCCCTACCTTTAATTCTATGCACATACATCCTAACATCCAGTCTAAAACATATATCACAAAACAAACAAACATCAAATCATACACAACCCTAACCTAAAGCTAGAAGTGCTCACTTAGGAAAATGTGTGTACTTTGGAGGTTTGTGTGGTATGCTAAGATATGGCTTTAAGTTAGAATTTTATAAGTGTGAAGCATGTTTAACTTACAGGAGGGTTTAATTTAAGTTGTTTAATTGATTTGGATTGATTTTATTCCATGTTTTGTTTAGGTTCAAATAAATCATAGAATTAATTACTAAGTTATGAAGAGAGGGAAAGAGAAGAGAACTTCTCTTTCCTTCCCTAACCCAAGTAATTTCTAAAGTACATTCACATTTTAATTTTATTTAGTGAATGTTTTGACTAAGTCTTTTAATTAATCCTATGTTTAGATGAACTCTAAACAAACTTATTCAAAAAGAAAGGCATTTTAAGATTAAATAAAATGAACCAAATTCACAAAACATACATCACTTTATTTCTTTCCCAACATGTATAACATGCATATGAATGAGTCCTAAGCATATCTATACACACAAATGAGAATGTTTAACACACTTTATGATGTAAGCTAAGCAATTCACTTAAGGAAATTTAGAAGTTTAAGATGCATGATTTTCATTAAGTAGAAAAGGGTTTCTTATCCAATTCTTGCATGCACACATGAAAGTAACAAAGGCATAAGTGAATACAGTGCCATTATTAACCATAGGTGTAAGGTACAAGACCTACTTAAGGCTACTTAAAGCCTCCCAACCTCATGGTTATCTAGACTAATATACCACTTTCCTTAAATACAAACATGAGTATAAAAGAAATGAATGGAAAAGAAAGAATGCAAAATTTTGTATTAGTTGATTCATTCTGTTTATGCAATTTATATGTTCAAGGATAGGTAACCCTTCTTAAGTATTAGTATAGGAATGAACCATACATTTTACCAAATCCTATTCAAAATTATACTAAAAAAAAGAGAAGGAAGACTTACACTAAGCACATATCTATATCTTACTCACCTGCATACTTATAATTAAAATATAAGTAACACACTTTCAGATTTGATGATTAATTCATATATTTTAAAAATAATTTGAATTTAGTAGTGATAATATCCATTCATATTATTACTTTAGCCAACACATGCAATTTCGACATAAAGTAAATAATTTCATTTTGAATTTGATTTTGAAAAATATGAATGCATGAAACTATATGACATTCACATTTAACATGTTGGGGAAAGAACTAAAGCAATGAAAGCATGTAAACACATTCACTTTAATTAAATCCTAAAGAAAATCTTATGAAATAAAAAAGCTTAAAATAAATCAAAGTTTACTCAATGTGATTTTTATTTCATCTTGAGTTTGATTTAATTTTAAAAATGTTAGTTGAGTTTGTTGTGCCTAACACTTTCCCACATATGTTTGATATTTTTTTTTTAATTTTTAGATGATTAGATTCATTTTTATATTTTAATTAGGTTAAGGTATGAATTAAGTAAGTTAATTAACCCTTACCTACACCACCTTAGCATAATTAACCAAGTAATTATGAGCCAATGAGATGACTTAAAAAACTCACAAGGAATTTAAACTTGCAATGCACCTAGAAGAAAAGGCTTAATGCAATTTGGGTCTACATTAATGAGATTAATTATGATAAAGGGTTTAACTTACGTAATTTCAAAATACCCCTTCACACATATGAATTGGGCTTTGATTTTCTTAATTGAACTTAGGCCCTTAAACACCTAAGCATCTACCCAAGGTATATTAATTAAGTTATGGAAGTTTTTATTTTTAGAAATTAATTAAGAGAATAATTAATGAATTAATCCTATTAGAGAGAATTAAAGAAAGAAAAGGGGAGTTAGGGAATAGCTTAGGGGAAATTCCACAAAATTATTCCCTAAGCCTCCTATTCATTGGATCTAACCTTAATCAACTCCAATAAGGGATTAAAGCACTTATCCAAACCTTAATTATCCTTAATTACATTAAGTGAGTAATTAGAAAACACATCTGCAATTCCCCCAATTAAGCCTTAAATAAATCTCAAGAAAATTGGGGGAGGCAGAGGTCATCCCCAAAAACATACCCAAGAAGTTTAGGATTAATCAAAGGATTAATTAAGAAGTAATTAGCAAAATAAGATTTCCATTAAAACCAAAAACCAGAGAAAAGTATAACTCAAAATCCATTGAAATTATTTTAAAAATATTCTAGGTTGAATTATCTTTCCATAGAAATTACCTTATAGTTTTGCAAATTTTATTGAGGGAGATATGAATTTTTGGAAGGTTAGGAAATTAATTAAAATTAATTAAATCCCTAACTAATCCCTTTAGCTCACAGCGCAACACGTAGCGGTGGTGGTCAACGCACTTGACACGCATCGCGCTGTGAGCTATCCACTTAAGTGTCGCATCACAAAGGTGGTGCGGTGGTGGGATACAATTTGATCCCTGCCGTTCAGTCAAGGATCGAACGACCATGGATCATCACTCAGTTTCTAAAGGGATAAATCATTTCTAAAATGTGCATTTAGTCTAGGCCATCCATCCAAAACCCGCGCATGGATATCCAAGATTCTCCCTATTCTTCCTTGAGGATCAATGGGGACCGTCCATGATCTAAGGGAAGATCCGAGCTTGATTGAGCTTGGATTGGAATGAGATTGTACCCACACCATCTAAGCACAATTACAAACCTATCCAATAATGGATTTTACATGCAATGAACATTTTTTTATAAAGGACCAACACCTCCTAAGCTAAGTGGTCAGAAAATTTCATACCTCACTGGAAGTGATCACCGATTCTCGAGCTCGATGAGGTAGCATCGTCTAGTGGAGACGAAGCCCTGTTGAAAGTTTCAAGCCTTGGTGTTGAGTAGATCTCTCTATGGACCAACACCACTTGCTCCCATTTACGACTTTGATAGAATTCACCTTCTCCTTGCTTTGGGAACTTGAGAGAATGCTTAGGTGAACTTGACTTGATCCTCTAAGGGAGTGTGCAAGGGGAATTGGAGTGGATTTGATTATGGAAGAACTTGGGAATTGAGATGAGCTCCCTTATTTTTTAAATAAGAAAATTGAGAAAGCTAAGATTCAAATCCCTCTTAGAAAACTTAGGAATGCTCTCTGATGGTTCCTAACTCCCTCTAGGAATCAATCGAATGTGAGGATGGTGAATTCAAATTGAATTAGGGGGAGTATATCTCCCTCTATAGCGATTGGACGGTCAAACCATAACTTATCATTTTGATCCAACTGATAATATGGGATAGGTTGTTTAGGCTGTTAGATCTTTGTACATGGTCAGTTTGAGGTCTTAAGTTGATTGATAACCTCCCATGTGCTTCAAATTGAGTGGAAAGAGGATTTTGAATTAGCCAATTTGAGCTAGTGAGTCAGGTTTGTCCTTGGGTCCATTTGCGCTAACCCAAACCCATTGGGTTGGGTTCTCCACTCTCCATTGGGTCCACTTGAGCTATTAGGAATGTGTCAAGTTGATATGAAGAGGGAATGACCAAATTACCAATGGATTAGACCAAAAATTGTTCTATATTTTAGGGGTAGAATAGTCATTTTACTAATTTTTGAATTTGAATATGTTGGGTATGTGGAGAAAATAGGTTTGGCCAAGTTTCATTAGATTTAGAATTCATTTGATAAGGTTTGGCTCATCTTGACTGGGTCAAGTTGACCAATTGGTCAAATTGGGTCAAACCAAGGGTTGGGTCAAGTTCATATGGCCATTTGAAATATTTTGGTTGCTTTATTTTGATTCAATTTGGATTAGTTTTGAATTTGGCTCATATGACTTCATTTAGGTCAAATGGGTCAAGTTGACCAATTTGACCCATTTGACCTACTTGAGCTAGGTCAAGAGTAGGTTTAGGTTTGGTTAGTCATATGGAGTGGATTGGTATATTTGTTTCTAATCAATTTTGGTTAAGTTTGAATTTGGCTCATCATAACCCCTTTAGGTCAACTTAGGTCTAAGGTCAATTGGGCTAGGTTAGGTCTAGTTGGCTAATTGGGGCTTTGGTCAAGTTCAACAAGTGATTTGGAATGAACTTGACCCATTTATTTCAATCAATTTAGCTTAGATCATGTTTTGATAGATTTTGACTTTTTAGGTCAAGTTGGGTCAACTTTGGTCAAGTGGCCAATTGGGCTAGGTTAGGCTCAAATGTTGACTTGGTCAAGTTCAAACATTGGTCATGATCGAACTTAAATCAATAGTTTCAATCAATTTGACCTGTGATGGATTTTAGCTATGTTAGGTTTCATTTTGGCTAAGTGTTGACTTGGTCAACCCTTAGGTTTGACTTGTTTTGACCCAATTTGATAGATTGATCATCCCATGATGATTGTTGATCATGATGAGTGGCAGAGGTGAGTTTGGTTCCATCCAATTTGGTTAGGATTAGAATTTGGCTCATAAGGGTACTTTCCAGTTTGGGTCAAGTGAGCCTAAGTGGGTCAAATGGCTTGGTCAAAGATTGATTTGAGTTTGATTGAACTTGTATATGGGCTTATGATTGAAATATAAATCCATTTGCAAGTGGTTTGAGGTCAAATGGGTTCTAATCCATTTGACAATTTCACATTCTAAGGAAGAATAAGAATGGATTTGGGGTTTGATTTTTGAATTGATTTTTGATTTAAGTTTGTATTTATATTTGGATTCATAATTGTAGGGCTGATTGAATCATGAAGGAAAATCAAGAGTTTGCC
The DNA here is from genome assembly GCA_021442155.1 of Cymbidium sinense. Taxonomy (NCBI): domain Eukaryota; kingdom Viridiplantae; phylum Streptophyta; class Magnoliopsida; order Asparagales; family Orchidaceae; genus Cymbidium; species Cymbidium sinense. Next base: position 7,698,472 of record CM038220.1, on the reverse strand, counting down.
TTGATTTGAAGTTGATTTGGCTAAGTTTAGATTTTGACTTGAAAGGCTTAGGTTAGATTTTGAATAGATTTGAGTTTGATTTTTGGAATTGGTTTTCGTTATTTGAATTAATATTTCATTTTTATATGTGAATATAAATGAGAATATAAATGGATCGTGAGAAAATTTCAAGGATTTGAAATGATTTGATCATGTTTTAGGCTAAGTCCATTAAAAGTGATTTAAAGGACTTAGGAAAAATTTAGAGTTTTGGAATTTGAATTTTGGGTTTAGTTTGATTGATTTGAATTTATATATCATTTATATATGTGAATACAAATAAGAATATAAATGAGTTATGAGAAAATCCCATGAATTTGACTTGGTTTAGATCATGATTTAGGTTAAGCTCTTAAGAGGGAAATTAAGGACTTAAAAGGATTTTAAATTTTGAATTTAATTTTGAATTTGATTTTGAATTTTGAGTTTAGTTTGATTTAAATTTATATTTCATTTATATAAGTGAATATAAATGACAATATAAATGAATTGTGAGAAAATATCAAGGATTTTAATTGGTTTAGATCATGATTTTGGTTTAGTCCTTAAGGGAAGATTAATGACTTAGAAAGATTTGGACTTAGGAATTTTCATTCATGGGTTTCAATCACATGGAGTTGATTTGAGTTTGGAGAAAATCAAATAAGATTGATTTGGAGTTTGACTTGAAGAAATAAAAGTGAGGAATGGTTCAAGCTAAGGGTAGAAAAATTTATCTAACACCCCTAAGGCATGACCTATTCATATGGCTAACTCTTCTAAGTCTCTAGGGCTAGGTTGAGTGTCCAACTAATCACTAGATGTGTCTTAAGACTAAGGAACTCTTAAAGTCTAAGAGAAGTCCTATGTTTAAGATGGAGGGGTTGAGAACTCATTCTAAAAATGAGGTCAACAAAGGACACCCAATATGTGTGGTGTGATTGACAAGAAACACCGCACTTATTGGTGTTGACCAAAACTATCAACAACATAAAAAAATCACAAGCACTAACAGAAATAATCTATTCCTAACCCAAGGTGTAGAAAGAATCTAGAGCTTAGTACAATGTGGCTCTACTTATGTCTAAGACATAAGAGAGACGGAAGAATCCACTAAAGGATAGAGTGTGAACCTTCTACTAGGGAAGCAGGTTCAAGTCATCCACAAGGGGATGAAATGTTTGGTTTGAATTAAGTCTCACTGAGGAGAAAAAGATTTTTTTTAGTTCTGCTGAGGAAGAGGGTTGAATTTATTTTAATTTTTATAGGTTTGAATTTTAAGATGAGCCCTGTTGGTTTGCGATGGATTGCACTAACTAAGAGGCATGGAGGCTAAGACCTAACTCAGATTTACCAATCCAAAGAGGTAGTCAACTAAACACATAGTAGGACTAGCCAACCAAAGGGATGTCTTTAAATATATAGAAACTATACTATGAAGAAAGCATAATTGAGTTACATCCCCCAAAGTAGAGACCAGTTTCTAGGTAATCTATTGGCAAGACAACAAATTGATACCCAACCTAGGGCTGATTATTGAGTACAAGATGCTGGGGGACTTAGATAAACTCAAAGATAGTCAAGATTAGTTTTATTTTTCATATTTGTTTGGTTATGATGGATCCTATTGGTTTACAATGGACTACACTAAGTAGGGGCCATGGAGGCCCAAACCTAACTCAGATTTACCAATCCAAAGGGAGTAATCTACCAACCACAAGGTAGGACTATCCAACCAAAGGGGTGCCTTTCGATGTGCAGGAGCTGTACTAGGAAGAAAGCATAGTAGACTTACATCCTCCAAAGTAGAGACTAGTTGTTGGAGTAATCTATTGGCAAGACAACAAATTGAACCCAAACTAGAGCTAACTATTGATTTTATACCGCTGGGGGACTTAGGTCAACTTAAAGATAGTCAAGATTAATTTCATTTTTTAGATTTATTTATTTTTATTATGATGGATCTCATAAATTTATGATGGATTGCACTGAGTAGGGGCCATTGAGACCTAGACCTAACTCAGATTTATCAATTCAAAGAGAGTAGTCTACCAACCACAAGGAAGGACTATCAAACCAAAGGGGTGCCTTTTGACATACAATGGCCAAATCTTAACAAAAAAAGTGCGGGGACTTACATCTTCTATAACAAGGAACCATTGGGGTGATTGGTTGCTTTGGGCAACAAATCAAACCTCACCTAGGGCTGACTATTGAGTGAATGCCACTTGGGGACTTAAATCAGCTAAGGATAGTCAAGATCAATTTCATTTTTATAGTTTGGTTTTTTTTGATGGATTTTGTTGGTTTGCGATAGATCAAACTGAGAATGAACTTATATCAGCCTAGACCTATCTCAGATTTATTGAACCAAACGGAATAACTTTCGGGCCGATGGGAGAACTATCCAACCAAAGGAGTGCCTTTTGGTTTGCAATGATCAATTGAATGGAAGAAAGCTCGGGGACTCACATCTTCCACTAGGAAGGACCACTTGGGTGATCGGTTGCTTTGGGCAACAAATTGAACCCCACCTAAGGTCCCCTGGCCATGCAATCATGCTAAAAAGAATGTGTCATAGTCTTACATCTTTCAAAGCAGAATGACCGATGGGGTAACCTGCTCATGCCAAAATAAATTGAACCTGACCTAGGGCGACTACGGAGTGAGTGCTGGCCCGGGGACTTATCTCAACTCATGTAGTCGTAATTCTTATAGGGAGTTATCCTGACATTTCCCTAAAGATAGGATGTCTACTTTGGAAAAGGGGCCTCTTGGGGGCTTAAATTCTTAATTCACAAGCAATTTTTTTATTTGTTTGCTTGTTTTAGTTCATTTTATCATGGACCCTATTAGTTTGTGAGGGATCAAACTGAGAAGGAGCTTATATCAGCCTAGACCTATCTCAAATTTACTGAACCAAGGGAGAATCTACACATCCGCTGAATAAATTCTCCAATCACAAGGGTGGTTACTAGGAAAGGGGGACTGTCCAATCCAAAAGTAACCTAGGTAGTGTTTAAATGGGGCCGCAAAAAGGTTGATCCAAGTAGAGTGCCCGTAGGGGATGGGGTCATTAAGGGCTTAATCCAACACCCTGAAGAAGATGACATGACTAGTCATATATCCAATAGGTATTTGGTGTCCAACTCAAGGAGAAAGCTCAGGACTCATCTACCAAGAGTGGTGTAACCATCGAGTAAGTCGCTGTCAACATAGTAAATATCAACCAACCTAAGGTGCTCGTTGGTTTGCAATAATTAGCCTAGGAAGAAAGCTCGGGGGCTCACATCCTCCTATAGTGGAACTAACTATTGGGATAGTATGTCTTCAGCTTGACAGGTGTTATCCGACCTAGGGTGACTACTGCGTGAATGCTACTAGGGGGCTTATATCAACTTAAAAGTAGTCAAGAGGAAAGGAGATTTTGGGGGACTTATCCTAAACCTTAAATATACTCGACCTAGTTAGAGCATGATGGCTAGTTCAAGAAGAAATCATGGGGACTCACATTTTCTTAAGCAAAGTCAACATGAAGTAGCTTATTGGCTGGGCAATGAAGACTACCAAACTAACAAGGCGCTCGTTGGTTTGCAATGGCCAAGTTAGGAAGAAAGCTCAGGGATTCACATCCTTCAACAAATGACCACTGGGGTGACATACTAGTGAGATAACATGTAGACCTGACCAAAAGTAGCAAATGAGTGAGTGCCACAGGGGGCTTGCTCTCACATCAAAATAGCTCAAGATAAAAGATTTGTGTTTGTTGTTGTGCATGAGCTAAAAGGAATAGGATGCCTCTGGGGGACTCTTACACCTACCTTAAAACACGCTAAGGGATTTGATGAAATGGTGCCATAGATGGTAAATAGGATTTTCACTAAGAAAGGATGATGCTTGGGTTCTCTCACACCTAACTTAGTTATGCAAATTTAAATAGGATGCCTCTCGAGTTCTCTTACACCTATTCTAAAAGCATCAGGAGATTGTGTTTGTGTTGTGAAAGAGGGATATGATACCACTAGGGGACTCTTACACTTACCCTAGATGCATCACGGTGGATTCGCAAGACAAGCAAACAACGCTTTGAAAGAAGAGAAGATTTGATGAATGGAATTAGATTTTGTTATTTTTATTAATGATTATTTTCAAATATGATTTATTTCATGGGTAATATTTTTTTAGATAGAGCCCATTAATTGAAAGCATCGGGTGTTCCCCTTTACAATCAATAAGCTGATAAGATCCTCCTTGGTAGGCCTTCTTTATGACATAGGGGCCTTCCCAAGTTGGTTCAAACATGACCCCTATCTTTCGATGGGCAACAATTGGTCTCCTTAGGACTAACACAAGTTCTTCTACTTAGAAAGACCTAAGGTGGACCAGGTTGTTTTGAGCTTGAATCATTTTGGCCTTGTACAACTCAAGGTTCTGGCATGCTCATAGGCGACTCTCCTCCAAACCTTCGAGCTCTTCTAATCGTAACTTTGCATTCTACTCTATACTGATCTTGTTACCCAATTTTATCCTTAGTGATGGGAATTGAACTTATAAAGGTAGAATGGCTTCAGACCCATACACTAAGGAAAATGGGGTAGATTGAGTTAGAGTTCGATATGTGGTTTGGTAGGCCCACAAAGCTTCAACCAACTGCTCGTTCCACTATCATTTTTTATCATCAAGAGTCTTCTACATTAACTAGATGAGAGTTTTGTTGAATGCTTCCTCTAAGCCATTTTCTATAAGGTAGTAGATGGTGGAGTATCACCAATCTATACTGTGTCTTCTAGCGAAGCTGTTGATCTTTGTGCTTTTGAATGTAGTGCCATTATCAGATATAATTCATCAAGGCACCCCAAACCTATATATGCTATGGTTCTTAAAAAACTGATGCACATAATGATTTGTGACCTCTTTGAGTGGGATGGTTTCTGCCTACTTAGAAAAGTAGTCGGTGGCAATTATAATGTTGGTAACCCAACACTCAAATGGCCATGAAGCCAAAGTAGGATGTAGAATGTTTGGTGGTTGGTGGAGGACCACATCATGTACCTAACATTGATGGCATCTCCTAGCTACATCCATGCAGTCTAATCATCGAAGGCCTGTAGTATCCAAGTCGCTTGATCTTCATCTTCATCTTTGGACTAGATTGATGTGCTCTACATAGACCTGAATGTACCTCGGTTATAATTCCATGGGCTTTATATTTGTCTAAATTGCATAACCACATTTGGTCAAAGGATTGGCGGTACAGGGTGCCATCAATAAGAGTGTAGGAGAGAGCTCTCTATTTCACCTGATGGGTTTGTGACTTTTCATGAGGTAATTTGCCGGTGTTCAAGTAATCTATGAATGGTTGACTCCAATCCAGCTCCATGTCTATTTTGGCAATGATAACCTCTCCTTCAAGAGAAAGTCTCTCAATGAGTTCAACATCAATAAGGGATAGGACTTATTTATTTTGGACCTTTATTTAAATAAACTCTTCTTCCATACATGCCAATTCGTTGGTAAGTTTGGCCAAAGCATCTACTACTGCATTCTCTACTCGGGGAATCTTATAGATGGTGACTTCAAGAATCTGGGCCAATAGCTTCATGGTATACTTGTAGTAATGACAAAGCTTAGGTTTGAGTGCCTGGTAGGACCCGACAATCTGATTGATGACCAACTGAGAATCCCCAATGATGTTGATGCTCTTGACACTGATAATGATGGCTAACTCCAGAATAGCAATAAAAGCCTCACACTCAGCTTCATTATTGGTGCAGGGTTTGGAAAGATAGTATGAGAATCTCATCACAGCGCAGTTTGGAGTTAGAAGAACTATTCCTACCCCTACCTTTTTTGGAAGAATAGATCATGGTGCTTCCCCTTTGAGAAAAGAAGCAACACCATCAAAATACATCTCCCATCTGTGATTTCTAGCCTCCCCTAAGTTCATGATTTGTTCATCGGGGAGATCATCACTAAACAAAGAATCAACAGGAAGTGGGTGTGCTAAGAAATCTGCTAAGGCCTATCCTTTTACCGCACAGGGTACAAATATGATATCAAACTGTGAGAGTATCATGGACCAATGTGCCAAATGTCCGGATAGTGTTGGATATGTCATGAGGTACTGTAGTGGATTTGTTCTGGAGATCAAATTCACCTTATGAAAAGTCATGTTGTGTCATAGCTTTTGGGAAGCAAAGATCAAAGCTATGCAATGTTTCTCAATAGGTGGATAGTTTACTTCAGCAAGAACCGATGACTGATGGTAGTAGAGCACCCTCTTTCCCTTCATCATTGGCTTGGGCCAACAGAGTGTCGAAAGAGTCATCTAATGTAGCAGTGTAGAGAATGAGTGGCCTACCCAGGATTGGGGCTGTTAGAACTGGTTGCTTCACCAAATAATACTTGATGTCTTTGAAGGCATGATGGCACTTGTCATCCCACTTGAACTTGGCATCCTTTTAGATAAGTGTTGAGAATGGTTTGCATCTCCCCAATAGGTTGGAGATAAAGCATCTTAGATACGCTAGCCATCCTTAAAAGGATCTATGTTGAGTTAGAATTTTAAGAGGTGACATTTCTAAGATAGCTTTAATCTTTTTTGGATCTATTTCTATTCCCTAGTGTCGAACAACAAACCCATGGAATTTCCCTAAAGCTACTCCAAATGCACACTTTAAGGGATTCATTTTGAGGTTATATTATCTTAACCGTTCAAAAACTACTCTCAAGTCAAAGAGGTGGCCTTCCTTTTCTCTACTTTGGACTACAAGATCATCAACGTAGCACTCAACCTGATGATGGATGAGTTCATTGAAGATTCGAGTCATGGCCCGTTGGTATGTAGCACCAGCATTTTTAAGGCCGAAAGGCATGATCCCTAAATAGATTATGATTAGGTTTGAAAATAGTGCTTCTTTTCTTCTTAGAGACCTCTTGATGGTTATAGCAAGATGAACCATCCATGAAAAAAAAACTGTATGAGATGAGGTAATGTCTACCATTAATTTTGGTATAGGAAGAGGAAACTCATCCTTAGGACCTGCTTTATTTAAGTCCCTAAAATTGATGCAAATATGCGAATTTGGCCATTCTTCTTCTTAACTGGGACAACACTAACTAACTAGGTAGGATATTTTTCTTCCCTGATGAAACCAGCATCAATCAGTTTCTTGACTTTAGAAATGACATGTTGTTCAATTTCTAATCTCATGCGTCTAGGAGCTTGCTTAATAGGGGTAGTATTAGAGTTTATTGCTAGCTTGTGAATACTATGTTAGGAAATAATCCAGGCATCTCTTCATAACTACATGCAAAGCAGTCTTTAAACTCAGTCAATAGCCTAACTAAATTATTAGTTTTTTTTCATTCAGCAATGAACTGATGTATGTCGGGCATGGATTTTCTTCTATCTTGAGGTTGATTTCTTTAAGCTTATCTATTGAATGAATCTCCTATTCAAATTCTAGTAGTGCCTCTTTGATTTGGAGATCATTTGGATCATTTGAGGTTTCTAAACACACATTCTCATAAGAGTTTGTGTGAGAAGAACCTATTATACTCCAAATGGTTGGTAACAACTAAGCAGTAATCTTCATCATCGATCAAACCCACTGTACTGAATCCTAGTCCTGCTCTTGATTATGCTTCCCTGCCTATATTATTCCATAGCTTCTTGAAGTACTCTAACCTATGCCTAGACCATGTATGAGGAACTAAACCTTTCTGTATAAGTTTATGAACACAAGGCAAGTAAAAGTCAAAAGGTAATTCCATTAATTCTTTAAAAGTATTTTCCTCAAGCTCTACATCAACTTCAGAGCTTGAGGATGATGATCCCAAAAGTGCTTCTTCTTAATGTCACCGGAAGACTTAGGGACTTCCTTAACTATTAAACCTTCAACTTTCTGAGATGTAAGTGAGATAAGAGCTAAGGTTCCCAACTGCTGCCTAATAGTATCACATAAACCAGATTCGAATATTTTGCTTTATTTAGAGGCCTGGTCTTCATCTCTGTCTGGATTGAAAGTCACCTCCAATGGAACCCACTGAGAGGGGTTGGATGGTATACTAATCACATTAGACTCATCCTCTGAGATGGATTCTAAGTCTATGTGAATGGGTACTCTATGAACTGAACATGACCTCTATTGATGCCAACTAGGGGTCTCACCTCTGAACTCTTTTTCCTCGCCTCTACCTGGTGGAGGTTGAGCCATCCTACCCACATGTCCATATAATGGAATGAACTGTGGGTGGAATGTGATATGCGGGTCTATTTCTTCTTCATTTCCCCTTTCTTGTTCACTTGGAATTTTATTTTTCTTTTTTTTATCTTTTCTTTTTCTTTATTTTCTTTTTCTTTTGTGTTCGCATTTTAATTTTATCCAAGTTCACAAGAAAGGGTGTTTTGAGGAAGATAGTAGGTCACATCCTCATAAATCTCAACCTCTCTAATTGAAAATGGCTTTTCATCTCTGTTGAAATGGTACTCAATTCCATCTTTTCTGAACTTGATGCACTGATGGAGGGAGGATGGAACGATCTTGTCCTGATGTATCCAAGGCCTACCAAGCAAAGCAGTGAATGAAGTATTCAAATCAATGATGTAAAATTTGGCTTCAGTCTTCCAGTCACCTATCTTCAAAGGTAACACTATAGAACCTAAAGCCCGCTCACCTTGGTCATTGAATGCTCTCAACATCATCTGATTTTCTCAGAGTGTAGAGATGTCGATCCTCAAATTAGCAAGGGTCTTTAGACTCATAATGTTCACCGATGCACCTAAATCCATGAGAATTCTGGCAAGTCTAAACCTGTCCATGTCAACTATGATGTAGAGGGGACGGTTGTGCTCCCAAGTCCCCAAAAGAAGGTCTTCATTTGTGAAGGTGATCCCCTGAGCTTCTTTTGTATAATGTGCTTCCTCACCTATAGCAGTCAATTGAGCTAAGCATATTTCAGGATCAAGAACAACCTTGATTAGTGATTCCCTCATCTCTTTGGATAAGCCAAAGGCATCATATATTCTTAGCTTAGATGGCTACTTTCTTAGATGAGGAAGGACGTTGTATTCCACCTTGGGCTAGTCCTCCACAAGCATATCCAAGGGTGGAGCATCTTGTGGAAGGGCTTCTCGATCTTCAGTATCAATGACTTGTTTCCCTCTATCTTGAGGTGCTACCCTATAAGGTAGAACCTTGCCACTATGGAGGTTGACTTCGATGATCTCTTGTGGTAGGGTAATGGATGGTTCTACCATACATCAGGCTCAACTATAGCTTCTCCTATGGGACCCTCATAATCGGATGATTCCAAGTCTATCTCAAGAGGTGAACCCATAGTATTCAGAGTTGGAAAGTCCAACTCTGAATCAGAAAGAGGAAGATCAAAATTATTATAGTTATTTTAACTTGAAGAGTTATCATTAGGAATAGAAGAAGACAACCCATCATAAGTGGCATAGATGTAATTCAAACTAGCTTTATTCTTCAATTTCTTGGAATTGTTTGGAGGTACAAAGTAGAAATTAAGTTGAGTGGGGTAAGAGATTTGATGCCCTTATCCGATGATACAAGAGTTCTATTAGTAAAAGTAGTGGAGCTATCTAAAATGGAAGAAGTCACCGTGTGGAAGTCGCAATCAGCAGGGTCGAGGTCGGACATGGTCGGGCGCACTAATGGGTTATCTCTACATGCTACCGCCGAGCTCCCTTTCCTAGAATTTGCAACTTGCAAACCTTCCTTAATGTTAGAGGTTTGAGCTGACTCATGCACCTACAAGAAAACTTCTTGATCTTCTAGATGATCATCTTAGAGGTTTTAGATAGAGAAATATCTCAACCTTCTTTGGTTTTGGTTGTTCCACAAGGTATTCTTTTGGGATAACTACAACACCGGTCTTGAAAATGTGTTCAAGCTAGTCCTTGAATGTGAAGCAATCCTCCAAAATGTGGCCTAGCATATGGTGGTAAGGGAAAAAGTTTGGAAAATGACTTTGGCCTACTTCCTATGGTCTCCTAGGTACGGGTAGCTGAAAATCAGGCTTCTTTAAGAGATTCTTAAAGATCTTCCTCATTACCTCCCTCTTAAAAGAATAAGGTTTTTTTAACTTATCTAAAAGAGTAGGTGGACAATAGCTACCTAGCAGCAGGTATGAGTGCTACTACGCTAGTGGTATGGTAGGCGGTGGGTCGTGGAGGCTATGGTGGAGGCCGAGGGCTACCTGGTGGTAAAAGGAGGTGGAGCCGAGGCCATGGTCTCTGACCGATCTCTAACTAGCGCTTCTCCTTATCAACTACTACTCCCCGGTTTCTTCGTAGACCTTTTATGGCTTCGGCAGTAACGATCTTGAAAAGGAAACTATTTGGCCTCTCCTTGTAGACTAGCCACCTTATTGATTAGCTTCTCAAATGTCTTGATAGTGAAGCCCTTAAGCATGAAGGAGACTGGGCCATGGATATTCTTTAAAAGAATCTCAATGTCATGCTATTCAGACAGCTGCGGTTCGCACTTCATACTCAAGTTAGACCATCAGAGAATATAATCAACAAGGGACTCACTAGGGTGCTATTGTGCTACAACGAGATCACCTACAGTAACCCTTTGTTAAGCTCCGGTAAATCTCTTAATGAAGAGTTGCTCTAACTCAACAAATGTCTTTACTGAATTATTGAGAAGTTTAGCATACCAATCGAAAGAAATACCTGCTAGGCTACTAATAAAGAGGTAGAAAATCAAAGCATCACTGCCACCTTTGTTGCAACAACTGGACCTGAAGTGTGTTATGTGCTACCTTGGGTTTCCACTGCCATCAAAGCTTTTGAAGGAAAGTGGCACGAAGCCCTTGGGATATTGAATAGCATCAAATTTTTCTAGGTAGGGTCTACCTGGAACGATGATCCTCCCGGCTTGAGCCAATGCTTCCTTCACTTGCTTCTCAACCATGGATTTTATATTTTTTCTTGTATGGAGGTACTTTCTACTACCTTCCTATATAGGCTAGTGCTACCATGCTCAATGGGAGGTAAAGTCTTGACTAGGTCTAAGACATGCACTAACTCAGGCTGACTAATGTCGACTGTAGTAGGATGAACTAATGGGGCTTATTTTTGAAGCACTAAAACTAATGCTAATAAGTCCTCTAACTATCATGCCATCCTATCGATCTGCTCATTTTTCTGCCTCAACTGATGTCAGAGGTGCTGGGCTGATGCTGTGGTGTCTTCTTGATCAACCTCATCACCATCCATTGCTTGTTGTTCTGTGAGAAGAGATCCTCTAGTGTCTACCATGCAGACTCCAAATGAGTCTCCCAACAAGTCATCTTCATTAAGATTGAAGCTGACTTTCTCTTCATCTGACTAATCATACCCCAAAATCTCATTCTTTTCCATGAAATGATGTGCCAATATCTCATCTATAGAATGATCGATCTGAGTAGGTACAAATAATCTAGGCTAATCGGTGATAACTATCATGCACTAAGAGGCATCAGACCTCGCCTGCCACTGGAGAGTCAATCCTATGTGGATTGTACTCACTAGATGAGTGACACTCCTGACTACTACTAGCTATGAGAGGGGTAACAATCCTAGGATGTTCCACTATCACTGGTGCAGTTGGACTATCATTTGCAATCTTTGAAATAACTGTCACCATCTCCATGTCCAACTGAACTAGCGAGTTGGTGAAGGGATGACACGATGCTTCAAGGTCGCCACTCCTTCCGCACCACCACTAGGGTAGAAGGTTAAGCAGGAGAGCTTGGACTCACCATAATAAGGGGTGTAGATGGGGTGGGATCCCATAGCCGTAGGAAGATCACAAATGGGTACGCTTCTCCCTGGATATGGCCTTTATGGCCTTTGATGGAACTGGAGATCTGGACTGACGATGGAGAGAGGGTAGAGTGGGGTGGAGACACCACCGACTCTATGCATGAGCTCCTATGATGACTAGTCCAAAGTAGGATGATGTCGATATGGTGTGCACGCGATGGAAAATTAATAAGCACGAAAGCTTCCAACTAGCCACTGAACCTCCATCTCTCCCTACTGGTAATGTGAGCTGTATGGGCCTCTCGGGCCCTCTCCTGGTGGATATACTTATCCACACTATGGGGGATGATGGATCTGAGATCAAACTGAGCTTCGAATGCTGAACGTCCGTAAGCTCCACCTACTTGGCATAACATAGATCGGAGGCCAGCGTATGACTTCTTACTCCTGGTAACTACTGGCTGATGGTGCACCACTTGTGAAGGTGATGAGTGAATCCTCCTAACATCTTCTTTATCTAACTTAGATAGAGGATGGAAATGGTTTACTGTAACTAGTGGTGAAGTGATGGAACTCTCAACAACAATTCCTTTATCTCTAGTGATCCTAGTGTGATATCACTTGATGATGCAGTTCTTAATCTTACATTGTGTCCTGGTAGGGTGGGAGGAGTGAGAGCTAGACCCATACTCAAAAGTAGGAGAGGCAAGCCCTGAGACTAGGGGAGCTTTACCCCAAGAGGCAAGATGAGAGGTGCCCCTCACTAGGCAAAGATGAGAAACCATGGGGCTAAACTGAGGCTAGCATCGGTACCACCGGTACTATCACAACTAAAGCCTGTGGGACTACCACTACTTTCCTCTTCAATGAGGAGATGTCAGAATTGAAAGGTAGATCAATCTGGATAATTGACTTTTGCCCGGTCACCGTGTTCCTACTGAATGTCATGAGGGGAGTGCCCTCGCATGTAAATCTCGCTCCCTTGAATCCCCTATCAAAGTGGATAAGATGTGTATGATCTAGTCGAGGAAAGTTGGCTTTGCCTAAAGCCAAATCCATACCATGAGGGAAGGTGAAAATGAACTTCGTGAACCGGCCACCATTATCTATAAAAGATTGAAAACTAAGGTCTATCAGAATGCACGTGAAAATCTAGGAAAGAGCTTGTATCAGATTTCTATCTTTGTAGATTTTTTGAATTTGAATTGAAAATTTGAACCCACATCCAACAACTTGGAAGTGTTAGGTGGGGTTCAAATAGATTTGAGAAGATTTGATTGAAAGATGAATTTTGAATATGAATCTTCAACAAATTTAGGTATGTTGAAAGATGGATTCAAATATTTTGAGAAGGATGCTTCCATAGGTTCATGTTTGTTTGAATTTGAATTTTTTATTTGAGGACCCTTTCCTTTAATAAATTTGGGTATGTTAAAGTAAGGGTCAAATTGATTTTATTTTTGTTTGATGATTTTAGAATTTTACTTAGCAAATTTAGGTGTGCTAAGTGAAGTCTTTTGAGAATGATTGTATATTTTTTTGGTGATTTGTTGTTTGATTTTGGAAAGTTGGAATTCATACTTAGCAAAATTTAGGTATGCTAAGTGAAGAACTCAAGTGTGTTTTGTTTGATTTTTTTGAAAATAGGATTCTTAGCAAATTTAGGTATGCTAAGAAAATTCTAAGTGTTTCATTTGTTTTTGAATGTTTTGATTTTTGAAAAGGTAGGATCCTTAGCAAATTTAGGTATGCTAAGGAAATCCTAAGTGTTTCATTTTTATTTTGATTTGTTTGAAAGTGGATACTTTACTTTAGCAAATATGGGATGCTAAGTATGAGGTCCCACTTGATTTTGTGAAATGGAAATTTCACTTAGAAAATTTGAGTATGCTAAATGAATTTCTGCAAGATGTGTTCAAAAGTTTTGATTTAGTTTTGTTTTGAAAATGGAAACTTCTCCTTAGAAAATTTGATATGCTAGGGAAAGATGTTCCAAAGGTGTTTGAAAATTTTTTGGTTTTGACTTTGGAGACTTCACTTAGCAAATTTTAGTATGCTAAATGAAGTTCCAAAATATGTTTTGAAAATTTTTGATTTGGATTTGGAGACTTCACTTAGCAAATTTGAGTATGCCAAATGAAGTTCCAAAATGTGTTTTGAAAATTTTGGATTTTGGGTTTGGAGACTTCACTTAGCAAATTTGAGTATGCTAAATGAGGTTCCAAAATGTGTTTGACAAAAAATTAAAATATGATTGTTGATTTTTTGATTTTTTGAATTTGGAGATTCTCTTAGCAAATTTGGTTATGCTAAATGAAGTCCCAAATATGTTTAAAAATTTTTTATTTTGGATTTGGAGACTTTACTTAGCAAATTTGAGTATGCTAAATGAAATTCCAAATGTGTTTTGAAAATTTTGAATTTTGATTTGGAGACTTCACTTAACAAATTTGAGTATGCTAAATGAAGTTCCAAAAGTGTATGAAAATTTTGGTTTTGGATTTGGAGACTTCACTTAGAAAATTTTGGTATGCTAAATGAGGTTCCAAAATGTGTTTGAAATTTTGAGTTATGAATTTGGAGACTTCACTTAGCAAATTTTACTATGCTAAATGAAATTCCAAAAATGTGTTTTGAAAATTTTGATTTGGGAATTTGGAAACTTCACTTAGCAAATTTGAGTATACTAAATGAAGTTCCAAAATGTGTTTGAAAAATTTTGGATTTTGGATTTGGAGACTTCACTTAATAAATTTGGGTATGTTAAATGAGGTTCCAAATGTGTTTAGAATTTTGAAAGTATGATTTTTAAGTTCTAATTTTTGAAAAAGAGGACTTCCATTCAATAAATTTGGGTATGTAGAATGGAGATCAATCTTATTTTGAAATGTGAAATTTTTTATTTTGTGTGTGCTTATTGATTTTTGAAAGAGGGAATTCCAACTTAATCATATGTAGAATATGTTTAAGTGGGATTTCCAAATGATATTGTTTTTAGTTTGAAATAAAATCTTTATTTAATAAATTTGAGTATATTAAATGAAGATGTTCATAGGTGCTTTTGAAAAATTTAATTTTATTTGAGAATGAAACTTTCATTCAGATGTAAGTATACAATGAAAAGGTTCATGTGTGCTTTTTGAAAACTATATTTTTTATTTTGATTTTGACTTTTGGAAAGATGATTGTTCATTTTATTTTGAAAAATGAAATCTTCATCAAAGTGAATTGAAAGAAGATGTTCATTTGTGCTTTTTTTTTGTAAAATTTTGTTAATTTTATTTTATGAAAATCCTGATAAGTAATAATTATGAGAATTGTTAAATGAGGGTGATAAAATTTTGTGGAAAATATTTTATAAGTGCATTTTGAAAGGAGTGCTTTTGAAAAGTAATGTTTTATGGAAAATTAATTTTGTCTTTATTATTTTAGAATGAACCTTTCCTAATCATAAAATGATAAGGAGGAGGTCCTTAAATGTTTTTTTTTATTTAGATCTTTTTTTTTTTTTTTATCCATTAGAGAACCCAACGGGGGTTTTAAGACCAACATAGAGTGAGGTCATAAAACCTAAAGATGTTGGCTAACTCAACTTAAGAATGAAATAAGCTAAGTCCCAAAAAAAAGAAAGATAGTCTTGGATTCATACCAAAGTACAAACCCACTATCGATACTCAAAGACAACAATCATTTACCAAAGATGGAGAGAGGAACCATCCCCAGCAGAGTTGCTTGAAAATTTTATTGGTAGAAAAATTTCTATATGGTCGCCTTCAAATCTATGCGTGAAAAAGGCAAGAATGTAAATATTCATCTTTTTGTGCTGCTACGCAGATCCACAGATGTGCTTATTCAGGTGATTGAGTACGTCATCAAGGAATAATCTACCATCTTGGGAGATAGAAGTCACTACCCTTTAATTGACCTAATCACCTCAATAAGAACTCCTAAGGATGATGGGTCTGCATATGTACTAGAGATTCTTCCCTACTTTACATGGAAAAGTAAAGCAATGTTTATTTTAAATCGGGTTTGTTAAGTTCCCTACAAGGGAAAGCCCCCATAGTTAATTACATCCTAAGGAATGGGATTCCATATGAAAACTCTCGATTAAGGTAAATGATCATTGTCTTCAAAGATTTCAAAAGGAAAGGACTATCAATTGATTAGTTCATTTTTGAAGATCAAATGAGATTGATCAAATAGAGGGAGTTATTATTGAAGCCAAAAGGAAG
This sequence comes from Cymbidium sinense, assembly GCA_021442155.1. Classification (NCBI taxonomy): domain Eukaryota; kingdom Viridiplantae; phylum Streptophyta; class Magnoliopsida; order Asparagales; family Orchidaceae; genus Cymbidium; species Cymbidium sinense. Next base: position 7,682,440 of record CM038220.1, on the reverse strand, counting down.
ATAAGTAATAGATGCCCACGATTCTAGGAAACCTAGAGAGCAATCTCAAACTATCCTATAGTTGGGCTTTATATTTTTGAAATTGATTTAATATATTTGAGTTGCATTTTTCATTAGAAATTTAGGACTTATGATTCCATAACACAAGATTAATGGAAATTCCTAAGAGGTGAGGAATTATGCTTATGGTCCACAAAGGGGAGAAGCAATCTCAAAACTTAAATCTAGGGAGCTTTGGCGAGGGCCAAAAGCACAACCTAAATCTAAGGCAAAAATAGGTATTTGGTTTGCCTCCACAAGAGAGGACAAACCACTTGACTGCTTGGACTTGCAACCACTTAGGGGTAGCCGCCAACTAACTCCTCCTCTGATTTTAAATATATGTAGGCAAGTCTTATTCTTATACAAGATAAGTTAGGCTGTTATTTATTTAGAAAGAGACTAAATCCTTAAACTCACTCCCTAAAGAGACTAGATCATGTAAGCACATGCTTCAAATGACCTAAATCTAATGCAATTCATATTTTCATCTTATTTTTATTTTTGGACAATTATTTTGACTCAGGCTAATAGGATTCATATGCCTAATGCATGAGAAATAAAGTTATTGGCCAAAATTAGAGAGAATGGAAGAGATGTGTTTTCACCATGGCTCTCAAAGGTCAAGCCAAGTTTCTCTAGCAAAGGTGGAAGCCCTCCAATCAAGAGTGAAATAAG